>LOJH01013663.1:0-23857 GCA_001685095.1 Ellobius talpinus
CTTGAACTCACAAAGATCTGCCTGCCTCTGCCTCCCAAGGGCTGGGATTAAAGGCGTGCACCACTACTGCCCAGATTTTCTTTTTTATTAAACTATTTTTTGAGACATAATTTCACTTGGTAATCTAGGCTGGTGAGTGTGAAAAACTGAGATTCTACTAATGCCATGTACCTTGCTGTGGGTAAAAAAAAGAAATGTTGGGTAATATGGTCACAAAGACACTCTTAGTTAATCTTAGGTCAAGAAAAATGAGAAAGTCTGATTGCATTATTTTCTCTTATTTTTTAATAAGATGGTCAGAAATGGCTTTAAGTGATTTGGGGAAGGGTCTCCTAAAGCCACCTGCCACCCACAACTTCCTCCTATTTTTCTATTATGCTAAATTTCTGAGGAAAAAACCTTGAAAATAAAATATGAGAAATTAGAAATAAAATTTACATCCATAACTAGAAGAAAGCAAGTGGAAAAGGAAGTCTAAGAAGTGCCTTAAAATGGCTACTAGTTTTTCCTGATTTGGTTTCATAAACATAACAAAACAAACAACAGCATTTGTCCTAAAACCAAACATGGAGAGCATGGCCTAGAAATTCAAAGAAAAATTTATAACACCTATGGCTCCTAATGGTGAAGGAAAATGCACAAATAGTACAAAAACAAGTCAGCAAAAGTAAGCACATGGCAAACACTTTTAACTGACTACCTAAATTAATGTTTGTTATTACAGTAATATTATAAAATATAATAATAATAATAATTTTTAGAGACAAGGCCAAAGATGCCCTTCATCTTCTGATCTTCCTGCCTGAACCTCCCAAGTGCTGGAGTTACAGGGGTGCACCCCACACTCTGTCTTATGTGGGACTAGGTGATGGAACCCGGGCCTTGTGCATACTAGGCAAGCAGTCTACCCACTGAGAAACATCCTCAGTTCTTAGGTTACGCTCCAAATCATTTCCCTGCTTTAGGATCCAGCGACTTCCTTCGTTTTCCTTCCAGGCTTGCTCCGTACCTTGCATATTCCTGTGGGTAAGGCGAGGAGTACCAGGTTTGGATTTCATATTTTCCAAACTCTATTACTGAAGGGTACCGACCACAGTCTTCAACTCCACTTTCATACTCTATTTTCTGATAAACAACAACAACAAATCATGGTAAAATACACGTACCAAGAAGAGTGTATTTCATTTACATTATTTTTTATTTTTCATTTGAGGCTACCCAATCGTATAATTGATCTTAATTATTAATTAAATAGGCATGCAAAATAATACCCTAACAGACATGCCAAAGACAGGTAATAAATATGATGCAAGTATATCCCAAATATCCCAAAATCTATACAACTAGGTATAACAGACTGCAACGCATTCAAACCTACATTACAAGATGGCGCAGCTACCACTACAGATATTCGCAGTTTCCTGCTCCTATAGGAAGTACCTGTGAGTTATCGTCTACGCCATGTGAAGTGGTATATGCCTGTTATTTCCCTTCCTTCCATGAAGTAAGCTAGACAAGCCTGCACAGTCACTACTGTGGTAACTCAGTGTCTAGCGTAGCACCTGATGTACGAAAAAAAGTATTTCTTGAACAAAAATGCCCTAGTTTTGGGGCTGGTGAGATGGCATAGCAGGTAAGGCATTTGCGGCCAGGACTGAAAAGCTGAATCTGACTTCTGGAACCCACATGAAGGAAGAACGAGAATTAATTCCTGTAAACTGTCCTCTGACCTCTACACCTGCACCACCAGCACTGGTATGTGCCTCCCCCACAAAGAGATTAATGTAATTTTAAAAACAAGCATTTTCATGTTGTAAAGAAAGGGCTTTAGAGTTAGCATTGTCTTTCAGGAAGTGACTACTGTCCCTTACCTTTATGTAGGAATGCACCCACCCCATAGACAAAGAACAGTAACAAAGAGGGAAATCTGCCATTTGCTTTAGCTGAAGAAGAACAAACACAAAGGTCTGTCAAGGGCAGGATAGGAATAAAAATATGAACTTGTTCTTCAGATCAAAACTAAAAGTCTATGGGCTGACAGGATGTTGCTAAAAACAAAGCTAGAAGCCCACTGTGGGCAGCGTAATCTCCTTCAAGGGAAGAGGCAGGGTAGGGACCCACCAATAATGGCCACACCTGACTGTCTACTCACAGTAAAAAAAAATCACAATTCCTTGTAAAGATGTCTTTGAGAAGTCTATAGCCTCACTTCTCCATGTCACCTGAGAGTAACCGAAGTCAAGCCGAAGTTAAGAGGAACCATTCAGAGAAATTACTAGACAGTAAAAATAAAGATGACTTCGGATGATTATAAAACACAACATTTCACTCATCAATGTCAAAAAGTTAAAAACTGGCACATTTTCATATGGCTGGCCACTTGTGTCAGAAGTACCAGTGAATCAGAAGCAATGTGCTTTTTGGTTACAAATTGAAATTGTTATTTCACAGTGTGAGCAAAAAATTATCAAAAATTATCAGAAACTTTTTAAAAGCTATATCTTATTCTTTATTTTGTGTTTGAGTGTGTGTGAGTGTGCACATATATGCTGTGTTTCTGTGGAAGTGAGAGAGGACAACTTTCGGTAGCTGGCTCTCTCTTCCTACCGCAGGTTTTGGGGATTGGATTCAGGTTGCCAGGCTTTCAGAGCCAAGTGCTTTTGCCCACTGAGTCATCTTTTTGGTTATTGTTATTATTTTTAAGATTGTGTCTCTCTATGTAATCCTAGTTGTCCTGGAACTTGCTTTGTAAACCAGGCTGGCATAGAACTCACAGAGATCTGTCTGCTTCTGCCTTCCAAATGCTGGGATTAAAGGCATATGCTACCATGCCCAGCTAATTATTATTATATCTGTATAACTAGTACTACTCTGGTCTACTTTGTGAGAACAGTTGAGTCTTTTTCCTATTCTGAAAGAATAGATAATTCTACAGTAAAAAAAGACAGACATAAACATAAAAAGAACCACAAAGGATACTGACGGAATACTCTATAGCCTCAAAGTAATGGCTAGAAGATTTACAACTCTGGTTACTGCTCCGTGTGATCTAGGCCTTACCTCCCAAGACAGTTCCTGGGCCTGCTTAAAAACGTCCAGATCCTCTTCAGTCACAACATCCTTGTTTCCGATAACATTTACATCTGTACTTTCTTGTTTGATGCTTATTTTAAGTTCAGTATCTGTCATTTAAAACCAGCAGAAAGTGTATTCACTAATTTGAAGCATGGATGACTAGCGTATATTACCAAAATGGTACCAAATAAGCAGTGGGCAACCAGGGATCTTTTTCCACTGAGCAGAATAATCTTGTACAGTTAAGTATGGCTCACAGATCCAACAGTAATTCTTTCCCTACTACAACTAAATTTTCAATTGTACATATATCACTGCCATCTTTTTATAACAAATACAAGGGAAAGTAAGAAAAATGAAAAGCAAAACATATTTTTCAACCAAGATTATAAATTATGTCTAGTTATAGCATTCCCATCATTAGTTTTGAGTCCATAATATATACCAATTTTTCCAAACGACATATTTTGGCTTTTTGTTGTATAAAGGATAACAAATGTAATGGGCCAATTTGTTCACTTTAATTTTGAAATTGGTTTCCTCCCTAAGGTGGATGGATACACACACAAACACACTCAACCCAATGCACACTTCACAGGATCACAGATCAGGCTCTGTTGAGACGGAAGCAGGATGAACTTTGTTGTGAGAAAGCAATGGAGCAGAGAGAGAGGCAGAGCTGAAACACCTGGCTGGAAGCACTGCCAGCATCTGCAAAGGTGGTACTGGCTACAGAGGCAGCACGGGAGAGAACACGGCAGAAGCATGACAGTGGCTATTCATGCGGACTACAAAGCCAGAAGCATCGCTATGAAAGCATCTGGGGGGAGGGGTGCCTAGTGCCACTACGAATAGAAATAAATAATAGAAGGTGGGAGAGTATTAGTTGGAACAACATTTTGGAGGTTTAGTCAGCATTAGCAAAAGGTCAAAGTCTCACTGCATGTGTGTGAAAGTGAAGAGGACAGAGAAACAGCTAGAGCCTATGTCACGGACAGGAGTTGATTTCTTGGTTCTCTTGGGGTTGGGGGAAGGGCAGGGCACAGGTTTGGCTGGAGCTTCCACCTTTTGCTTACCATCATCCTGATCAGGGTTAATCCTTCCGTCTGCCAAGTTCCCCTTCCCTGATGACGGGGCCCCCATCTGAGGGGCCACTTTATACTTTAATCTGCCTAGCATCCTGTGCTTTTTAAGAAAAGTTGTTCGCTTGAAGTAAGCAATGGCTTTAAAAATATGTCCTCTAGTCATGCCCCAGCTAGAGGAGGAGCAAGAAAGAAACCTGCTCCTAACGTCTCTTTTTCCAAAGAAATGGGCTTTAGCTTTTGCCGCGGAAGAGAATTCAGTTTTACGCCGCATGCGTTTGGGTGCTGTATAACTCGGGTGTCCCTTTTGTCGAGACTGTCCCTGAGTGGTATAGATATGAGAGAGTCCGTCAAAGAGAGCCTTCAGCTGGCTGTTGTCAGTGACACTGCTGAAGGAGGGCTCACTGGACTGGCTGGGGGAACTTTGGGCAGAGCTAGAACAAGTGCAAGTGCTGGACTTTTGTGAACTGGGGCTCTGACCAGAGATGGGGGTTGGGGGTGGAAGTGAAGAAGGTGGAGGTTTTAACTGTTGTGTGGTACCTGTAGCCAACACATGAGAAGTGCATGACTGTTTCTGAGAGACCTTTTTCCTTGGACGATAGTGCTTTGAAAAGTCTATTATTTCACCTCGTGATCTGCGACCATCAGGTGATGGTGTAAAAAACTTAGTAAGGCCATCAATGAGCCCTTTGGTTTTCTTGTTAACTTTAAGTGTAGAGGCAGAAATATAGGTGGAGGTGGTGGTGATTTTGGTGGTGGCACCAGGCCGAGTGGGGTCTGTAACAGCCAATCTGCTGCTTGAGTCCTTCCCAGACGCAGCATGACCAGATGGAGGTGTGGTACAGACTTTAGTCTTTTGACCCCTACCAGGTGACCCCCTTCCTGTGAATGCATTCATGGATCCTTCATCACTGGTTACAGACCTAGGCAAAAATTTAGAGAATAGTATCAGCAATTAAATAATAGAATTATAAAGGTATCTAATAACAAATCTATAGAAACTAGATGCATAGTCAATGTACTTGAACTTAAAATGAATTGCAACCTTAAGAATGGGTTTTTTGGGTGTGCCACCACCTATGTGTTTCCTGGCTGGAAAAGATAACAGAACCTACTTCATGTAATGATTCCCCAGGGCCCATTCAACAGGTACTAGGAGAATCCATGTGGACCCCAGCATAGTACACGGAAGAAAAATTTTTGTAGATACTAAAAAAACACCCAATGCTTTCATTATAATTAGACAAAATAAGTCATCCCCGATGTTGTTACAAGTAATTATGATTTCCTGGAATGTCCTTGAAGAAGTCTTAGAGAAAGTAGGTCAGATGTGTGATGCAGAGTAAAAGAATATCCTTATTTTTAGTTAGAAGCAATTTTTCACTTAGCCTGGAAACTTACAGAAGTACAATTTGGGTGTGTTTATAAATTTGTACTAAAAAGTAAAAATAAAGGTATCCTCTTCTAGCAGATTATGCTTAGGATGATAAAACAGCCAATAATACTCTCCTAGGAGAGAAGACAATCACAGCATAAAATAGTGCTGAAAAAAGGACAATCGCAAAAAAGAAAAGGAAAAATAACTGAAGAAATGATTAAAGAGAAGCTGCAGCAGGTCAGACATGACACGGGGTCTGGTGGAGAAGCAGCACGTTTACCATGGTCATCACCGACACTTGGCATCAAGACCTCTGCCTCCTACTTTGACTGACATTCGCTTTGTGTGATGGTGGGTTCTGGCCATATTGCTGTAGGTCACTCCACAAACATAGCTGCCTACTTTTTACTATGAAATGGCAGCTGACTGCCTGCACCTCAGGCCAAGACTTGGGAAGCTACCCATGTTGCCGGAGAAATTTATACAATAGAAACATTTGCATATGATTATGACAATGCTGAGGCTCAATGTTATCAATTTAGCTGGAAGCTAATGGAGAAATGGAAGCCTGAAAATGGTATGATAACAAATTACCAAATACCTTAAATAATTACAAATAGAAAACATTTTGTGCCTGTCTTATACACAAAGATTTAATGAACCAATTTCTGTAAGGTTCATCTGAGGTGGTTCAATTGCCAGGATCTTTGCCTGGTGTAACTATTTTAGCCAAATCAGATGAACAAAGGAGATCTCTGGTGTCACTATAAGATACAGTGAAGGCTAGTGACAGACAGCTTATCCAGGCTAAAATGTCTGCATTAAAATGCTGCATCTGGACTCGATATCTAGAATAGATTGCCCAGAAAGGACAATACACTTATAAAACATGTATAAGGAAATCTCCCTAGACTCTCTTAAAAATTCCTGAGCTCTAAGGACAATTTTGGACAAAAAGTTAGGATTGGTGCCAGGTGCAATTTTCAGCTGTGTCCTTTGTTTTAGAAAGCTTATACCCTAATTTGGATTTTATAATTGGACCCTGAGGAAACGGTCCCATTTCAAGAACAATGCCTATGCAGGACAAATAAAAAAATGTAATTTATACTTTAAATGATACTAAAAGATTTTATTCATAAATATTTTATATTTTTGTTTCTAGAAATTAACAACAAAAAATACACTTAAAAATGTCTACCTTACCAGTTAAAGGGCTTTCATCAAATTTCATAGAAAACTCTAGAAAGGAGCCTGCACTTTCTGTTTTTCCTTTGGTAGATAAGAGTGCAGAAGCACTTCTGAGAGCATGTAATACAGTGTACTACCGCAGGTGAAAGAAGGGAAAAAAGAATATTCGGAGTGTTAGCTCAGGGCGGGCAGGGTACTTACTCATCACAAGCACAGGGCCCTTTCCTTCAGCCCCCAAGACAGCCCTGGCTGTCCTAGAACTCACTCTGTAGACCAGGCTGGCCTCAAACAGATATCCACCTGTCGCTGCCTCTTGCGTTGGGATTAAAGGTGTGCGCCACTACACTCAGCCCTGTATATGTGTTTCTTAATACTATAGGTAGTCAATCTATACTCTATGTGTTAAAAACACATTCACTTCTCTTAATCTTTTTTCAGCTAGGCTTTAATGCAATTATACAATAAAACAAAATCGGAAATGGAGTTTCATAGTAGACCCGTGGTTTATTGCAAAATATTTTATCTGTATTTCTGCACACATCTGCACCTGCCAAATGGACCTGTCTAACTCTTTAGGGACAGTCATTTATAGGTTTCTCAGAAGCTACAATTTTGGAAAAGAAATCTTAAAAAGTGGTAATATTACATTGGCATCAGAAGGGATTGTTATTTATCTACTACTGTCTGTTTTAAAAAGCCCCTGTGAAGTATTTATAACATTAAGCTGTTTTAATGCTCAACCAATAAAAGGCTGAGGAAGTTAGCAGTTCTTAAAGCATGTTCATTTTGCTGCTTGAAATACGTCACTCGGTATCATAGGTACTGCCAAGATAAGACCCCAAAATACCAACTGTAATTAAAAATGTTATTTTGGGGAGAATATCCCACAGTTTATGCAAAAGAAAAGTATCCCTTATTGAGTTTAGAAAAATTATGCTAAAAAATTTAACAAAATGCGAGGGGATTACAATTACCTACATTTTTTAAAGCACAACATATAAGATTTCTTTTAATAAGATCTCAACCTACAACAATCGTTGCTTTAATTTATTTTTCGGTCGTCCAATGGGTTTTGCATATCGTCGTTTTATTTGTGCAGCTTTCTCATGGAGTAGTTTTCTTCCCTTTTTCTTTGGTCTGCAGACTTGGCAAATCCACATCCCTGAATTAATATATATATGAAAAGAAATTTTAATGTTTCACTTAAGGAGAAGGTATTAAATATAAATCTGTAGTTGTAGTAATCTGACCAAAGGTGCTGGATGCAGAACTTTCTCTAGGAAAGTCACTCTCTGTTGTTCTCTTCAGAAAGCCATTGCTAAAGGTCAAAGGCTCCATCAAGGTGGTGAGAGCAGTGGCTGGCCCTACCTGTTCCCCTCCCACCACCCCAAATCATCCCTGGAAACTGTGTGTGTGTGTGAGTATATGCCATATGTACATGCCTAAGAAGGCCAGAGAAGCACTGGATTCCTGGAACTACAACTACAGGCAGTTGTGAGCTGCCTGGTCCTCTGGAAAGGCAGCAAGCTTCTTAACCATGGAGTCATCTCTCTAGCCCAAATCAGAAACTATTAATCTTTTATCTCTTTCTTATCACTTGGGAAGAAATAATTTCAAATCAATTAGACTTCTCAACTTCTATAGGGGAAAAAAAGTTTGGTTTGTTTTAGTCAATTATTTTTAGAAACTTCCAACACTGATGATGAGTTTAAATACTTTAGAAAGTAAAGCTTAACAATTTTAAGTACCCTGGCATGACAATTATTGAAATTATGTCTGGCATATGGAAATTGGTCAATTAAAAAACAAAATATGTGACTACACAAATTACTGTATGAAAAAGTCCCAATTCAAATCACTGGGGAAACGAGGAAAGGATTTAATAAACTTCCCAGGAGAAGCCAACCATTTCCCAGACTTCACAAGAAAGTTTTACTCCTCTCCCTTCCCCTCTTTATTAGATATGGTCTCGAGTAACCCAGGCTGATCTCGAACTCTAGATCCTCCTACCTCAGTCTTTCAAGTGCTGGGATAACAGGTGTGAGCCACCATAAGCAGTTACAAAAAAATTTTTGTGCATTAACTAAAAAAAAACTTTAATTTTTTTTAAAAATGATCCAATGCACACACAGGGTGTGGGGAAGAATAGAACCATAAAACTTAGGCAAAGAATGCTATGAGGAAAAACAAAATGCTGCCAATATCAGGAATCTAAATCACTAATATTTATATAAAACTGAAGTTGTAAGTACTTGAGCCTCAACAGAAAAAAATGATTAAAGTATAAAACAGGTACTTCATAAATGATGATATAGTCAATAATAAAATACAAAAGTTGTTTCTCCTTAACAAAAAGAAAAAAGCTATCACAATTTTCCTTACTATCAAGTTGATTTAAAATATTAAATTAGTTTTACCAAATCTAAGATAGTAGTTGTCATAAGATGAAAATTATTTTAAAGATGCTAAGACGTAAAACAGTATCTCCAAACCTCACTGATTCCACTGGTGTTGAGTGTCATGAGTATAATTCTTCACATACTGGCGGGCAGTGTAAAACCTGACAACCTTTCAAGTTGTGCCCTCTAATTAGACAACTTCTCTCTACGAATTTATCTTCAGGAGTAAGGGGAACACTTGCAACATTTGAAATATCTACCATAGAGAATTGGTTAATTAAATCAATTATGGTTCATTTATACATGAGGTTGCAAAATCAAGTGCTCTCAGGAAGCACCTTGACGGCAGATGACTAAACCAAATTAGAACACGTGACAATAGGGAGTAGGGAGAGGGTGGCAAACCAAAGCATGCATGTCCCACAGAGACAACTCAGGATCAAAAGTTTAAAAATACCATGCCAACAGAGCTTCTTTATGGCCCACAAGCAGGTTTGGAACCCCTGCCCTATACTATGATGCTCAACATGACTCTTTGAAAATCATGTTTAGGAGAGCAAGCGATGATATGAGAATGCTGACAATCTATTGTTGAGAAGGGGAAATCTCAAAAAGTTACATATGTGCAGAATGCTCCTTTGTAAAGGGAGTGTAGAGGCAGGGGAATAGATTGGCAATTTTTATTCTCTGTTTCTCTTGTGTTTGTATTTTCTATACCTTCCACATATCAATGTATATATAGTATATTAAAAAAGGCAAGGCCATTTTAAAACGTTGAACATACTGCAAATGTGAGGAGGGCAGGGAAAGGCTGCGCATGGCTGACCGGCACAAACAGAAGAAAACTTCATGCTACGCCAAATACAGAGAATTCAGATGCTCACGCTTTTAAACATCAACCAATAGCTGAAACTTGGTGATGACTTCCGGCTGAAGTACTATGAAGTCATCAGTGTCATCATGAATTTTAAAAGCACAAAGCTCATTTCCCTTATTGGCTGATACAGATAATGCTATAAACACTATAGGCAGTTGTTGGAGGGCAAGAGTCTTTTTCCTCCCTAGCTCTGCATTAGAGTGTCATACATGTCACCCCAAACCAAATGACTTTATAATACTCTTCTATTCACAACCTACAAGAACATGTGGGTGGGGAGGGGGAACTCCCAGACATCAAAATAAGGTTAACAGTAAATAATAAACTATTTTGTTTGTTTCCTTTACAGCGCTGGGCATTGAATGAGGACCTCACACATGCTAGGCAAGTACTCTACCACTGAGTTACATCCCCAGCCCTACAGTTTTAATATGGTTTAAAAGTTCACCTTTTGGCATTCTGGAAAGTGGTGGGTCACAGCACTCCATATGGAATCCTCTATCACAGGAATCACAAAAAAGCATATTATCCTGTAATATAACATATTAGAGACTAATTGAGACTGAGACCAACTGTAGAACACCAACACCCTCAAGTTACCAGGTTAACGGTCAAATGGAGCAACAACTTCCCTGGTGTGGTGTGCCACCACTGTGGTTTGAACATTCTGTCGGAGGAAAGCCTGGGCACTGGGGTCGCTTCCCTGGTGCTGGGATGTGAGAAGGATACTCACTGCATTTTTGCCCTGGACCCGACATGCGCTGCAGGTCTTGCACTCGATGCACTGCCATCTCAAGGCCTTCACATTTGCGGTTAATTCGGGACAAAATTTCAAACAGGATGGGTGTCCTGCAATAAAAAGCAATTGCTCAATGTCAATAGTGTCTTAGTATTTTTGTTTTAAAAAAAGGTTTTTTTAACTTTAAAAAGAAATTATTTTTATTTTTAAAAATTTCCTTTATTCAATGGCTGGCTGGTGCCAACCAGTGAGCCTTAAGAACTTGAAAAGAAAATAGGTCAGAGACTCAGAGCTGTGAGACTTCCTTTCTCTCTTTTGTCTTTGTCCTCTTTCTCTACATGTATGGAACGATTGTGTTAATACTTTCCCAGAGATAAACCTGGAAATGCATCCCGATCTTACAGACTTGAAGACAGTTTGTATCTGTTGTTAGTGTTCTTGCCCCGTCATCTTCACCAACCATCATGTGCCCACAGGTCTTGAATTTGCTATACTGTATAGTTGTACCCAAGTTCAACAACTGCTGTCTGTGTGATGAAATCATAAGATAAAAACGATGGCTAAACAGAAAAGCGAGCTGAGCACAGTATGGTGGTGGTGCACACCTGGGAGGGCGTATTCAGGAGTCTGCCTTGTGCAACAAGATCATGTCCTAACAAAGACCTGGGGCTGTTGGGACAGCTCCAAGTGGCTTAACTAATTTACCCATCAAACAGTACACAAGAACACCTATGACTGGGACAGACCCCAAGAACATCCTACACCACCCAGTTTCTGGTCACTGAGTTTCAATTCTGAAAGTGAGGGAACAAGCATGGAATTTATGAGTTGAAGAAGACAGATTCAGACAAGAGTGGGTTGGGAAGCCACCCTCAGAAGGCTTCCTCATTCTTCTAGAGCATTCTGCTTCTCCACACAACTCTGGGGACTTTTTACCCAGCAACGTTCTACTAGGCCAGTGTGCAGAAAGCCCCAGAGGGAGGAGACCAGGTTCCATGAGTGAGAGAGGGAGGGTGAGCCAAGGTACTGGAAAGCAACTCCACTGAAAAACGAATGGCCTTTATCACACAACCCCAAGGAGGTCTCTAACTTGATTATTCGTTCTTTTTTAAAAATTTGGTCTTTAAATAGTTAGAACATTAGTAAATCCCATGCGAGAGAACTTATAACCAAGCTGCAAAAGGAAATCTGAGGGGTAATAAAAAAAGCAGATTCTGTAATTTCCAAACTATTTTATAATTTCCTGACTTTGGCAGCTTCATTGTTTAAATATGTATTTTGGGTTCCTGCCAAAAAGGTTCTCTTCCCTAAAGCTTAACAGGTGCTTTCATAAAATTCCACTCACCAGGAGGTTTGGCTTTTTGAAGTAAAAACATTCAATATCAATCATCAATACCATTAATAAAAGTTCACAATTTCCTACTCTTAAAAAAATCAAAACATCTGTATCTAAGATGTTGAAAAAAATCAAGTGGTGCCAAATGATCACAACCCCAGGCTGGAAGAGACACCCAGGCAGACATATTTAACCTCTGACATGGTCTTCCCCAAGGGCTCCTCAGTCAGATGAACAGAAGAAGAAGGTTTAATGTTTTAAAAATGACATTGAGTGCCTTTCCTTGCTCAGAACCAGCAAACAACCACAGCTCACTGGTTGCCCTTGCATATGCTCAGAATGGAGAGGCGGGAGGCCACTCTGATCACATCACCCCCTCCTTTCAAGGAACAAAAAACTCAACTTTTAAAGAACAGCAATTTAAATTCCACCCTTAAAATGGATCCTATCAGCTTAAAAATATACCATTTACTCCTTCCCCCCTTTTATTACTTCCTGTAAGTCATATATCACCGGAACATATGACCTCAATTTTGTGCACTGAATTTTTCTCTACATTAGAATCTCCTTTTGTGCTTTGTAGCTTAGTCTTCAGTAACTAAGGTAATTCATATCATATTATGGCTTACTATTTATTCCTACAGATATTCTACAATGCAGACTTTTAATAATTTTACATTTTCAAAAGTAATAGCCATTTTTAATCAAAAGCATAGAACATTTTTCCTTTTAATGCTTTCTTCCACTTTAAGCAATGGTATCTCAAACTACTACTATTTAAGCTATCCTATCAAATTCCAAAGCCTTCAACCCATCTTTCTTTTAGGAAGCAATCTTCTCTTTATTTAGCTTAAGAGAATTGATTATAGATCCTTCCAACCCTATGTTTCTATGATTCTGTAAAAGACACTGAGCAATGAAGACACATTTTCATTTTTCCTTTCTCATATTAACTTTAAAATGAAAGATTGTAACTGAGTCTTAACGTATTGCTATATAATCTGTAGTAATGAGATGCCAGGAATCGATGCTATTGATAATGTAATCCCTTATTTCCTACTGAGTCATTACACAAACACAGCCATTCTTCTGAAAAATCCTCGTTCTCTCTACTGAGAATTCATCTCTCTGAAAATGGTTTTACTACTGTGGTTTGCCATGTATCAGATTTTGAGAGCCATGTCAAGTCTTCATTCATTTATTCATTGTTATACAAGGACATAAGCATTCATAGTTCATAATAATTTTTTCTAATAAAACTAAAGGAAAATGGTTTAAAATTAGGAGCCACAAACACAGAGGAAATATTTGAGAAGAAAATCCATGTATAGCAAATACAATAATGGCCTTAAAAGATGTCTATACTCCAATTCTCATGCCATGTAGAGAAGAAAGCAACTCTACAAACATTGGAATGACTAAGAAACAGATTTTGTGAGTTGAAAGGGAGAGGTGTTGGGGACATTCAACAATCTTCACTTGCCACATCAGGCTCTAAAGATGGAGGAAGGAAAGCCAGAAACCAAATACTGGGGTTGGCCTCTGGCATCTGGGAAGGAATTCACCTGCCAGCAAGGCAAGGGCTTACCAAACAAGTAACTGAATGCTATTACAACCCATGGACTAGGGCATGGACCTTCTCTCCCTGGTGTTTCTAGAAAGCAGCCAACAATTCTGATATCTTGACTATGAGTCCTACAAAGGGGTTTTGTCCTATAGCTGTAAAATATTAAATAAGCTGTTTCAAACCACTAAATTTGTGGTAATCTGTTATAGCATCAATAAGTAAGTAAGTAAGTAAATAGCTGGGGGTGTAGCACCATAACAGAGCATCTACCCAGCATGCATGAAGCTCTGAATTCAATGAAGGTGGGAGAGAAGGAGGGAAAAAGGGAGAAAGGAAAAAAGATAATAAATAATCAAGATATCAGGTTCCTCAGAGTGGTTACTGAGCCATCAGTATGTGTGTGCGTGCGCACCCTTCCTTTAATTGACATTTAACAAGCATTAGAAACAGAAGGAAGAAGATGGAAATGAGTCCTACTGGTTCAGGTCATGTTAAGTAGTAGAAAGACAAGCATTATTGTACTCCAAAGCAGAGAGACAAGGGAACTGCAAGTTCAAAACCAGCCTGGGATACACAGCAAAACCTTACTTAAAATAACCAAAGCCGGAAATGTAGCTTGGTGGGACAATGCTTAGCAACCATGCATAAGGCCTTGACTTTGGTCCTCAGCACCACAGATGATGGGATCACCACAAATACTAACAATGAATCTTAGGAAAGAAACACCTTCCTGCTCTTGGAGCAACGGGAATACTATGGGTACCCAGTCAGTTACAAAAAGAGAAAGCATCTCACACATCAAACAATCACCAAAAAACACTTTGATTCTATGTCCTAACCAAAATCCTGCATACTAAACAAATCCACACTTCTCCAGACACACAGGTTTACTGCTACAATATCCCAAAGCTCATCTTGACCTAACTTCTCATCAATTATTCTACTGCAGCCTAAGTGACCTGTGTAGATTTTAAATCTCATCACAGAATTTTTCTGTCCACCAAAGTCTTAGAAAAAATATAAATTCTTTCATATAGGCCCCAAAACCCTACCAAACTGACCTCTGTTAACTCAATCCTTTGTATTCTGCACCAATACTCATCGGATCTTCTCTCCCAAGTACATGGCGCTCTTCTCCACCTCTGTGCATGCTACCTTCTTCCAGCCTGTCCTCCTCTGATCCCACCTACTCCTTCCTATTCCCACTCCTCTTAAGGAGGCACTTCTCTTTTCTCCCAGTGAATTCTTGGATTATCTAGGAGTCACACTGTATATTTGTTCTTGACATTTCCACCAAGTAGGTTTCTGATCAGCCTCACCTCAGGTCCATTTAATGGAGCCAGATGACTATGGACTCCCAAACTATGATCCAAAATAAACTTTCTGATTCTTAAATTTCTCTTCCTTCCTCCCTCTTTCCCTTCCTTCTTCTTCTTTTTTTTTCTTTTTCTTTTTCTTTTTTCAAGTCAGGGTTTCTCTCTGTAACAGTCCTGGCTGTCCTGGAACTCACTTTGTAGACCAGAATGGCCTTGAACTCACTGAGATCTGCCTGCCACTGCCTCCCAAATGCTGGGATGAAAGGCATGCACTACTACTGCCCAGAAGACTCCAAAGTTGCTTATTCAGGTTGTTTGATGACAGAAAGAAAATGTTACAGCATGCATCCAACAAACAAGATTTCTGCTTCTTGCCTGTCACTGTGGATGACTCACTACTGCAATGACTTCTGGGGGATAGGGCTCCCTTTCTTCCTATTGACTCCTCCTTTGAGGTGAGGCTCTCATTCCTCTTCTATGTATTCCTTTTGGAATTCCTTCTGGTTAAGACTCTCCTTTCCAACCCAGTGATCCAATCTGTCTCTAGTAAGGGCGAAACTGAATGAATAACAAACTGCTCCCTCAGGCATTTATATATAATAACCCAAAGAAACCAGTATTAGAGTAAAATAAGCCTGGAGAGCCAAAGACTGCACCTTCTCAGCTCCCCAGCACTGTTTTTCAGGACTGACACTAAGTAAGGAAGGAAGAACTAACTCACGGTGGGCACCAGGGCTCCTGAGTGGGCTGGTATTCCAGTTACTGCTCTGCAGAGGGGCTCTCTCTCCCTCTCCAGCTGCACTGCAGCAGCCTCTCTTCTGCCTTCTGTTTCAATGAGCTTCCACTTAGTGTGATGCTGTAATTCTGAACTGTACACTTATCTTAGATTTGCTAATTTGAAAACACACATGCACACAACTCATCTGTAAGTAAGATTTAACCACGCGGCAATCTGAGCAGCAGACACAAAATTTCATTTGGTATAATATCTAATACTTATGTGAAGCTAATTAAAGATAATTTGGCCTTAATGAGGCAAGGAGAATATAACAGTGTTAATTTCAAAGTAGGCTGATCCATGAAAGTCAAGTAAAAGCACTCCCCAGCCTCAGCATTTCCTCAGACTTGAGGAATGTTTCCAAATTCATGAGTGGCTAGGATAATTCCCCTGATGTGTGTTATGTTGCTGCCCATCTTCACATGACTATTTTACCACCATCTTGGCAGCCTTGTTAATCTTCACATTGTACAGAAAAAGAAAACTACGGTTTTAGCCATTAGGGAAAGAGAAACAAAGCCCAGGGCTGGGGACACCACATTTGGGACATCTCTATGCACCCCACCTCACATTTTTACTAATATGAACTTGAGCATTTTTTAAAGGACTTCTAGCAGGGAAAAAGATAGCTCTGACCATTTGTAATACAGTCATCTTAAAAATGGAGAAAAGTCCAATGAGCTCACTTCATGGTGGAATCAGAAGGAAACAGTTACACACATGTCTATAAAAGCTCAGCACAGGGCAGTCGTCATCATACAAATGGTGCTTTAGAGAGAGGTGACTAAGAGCATTGAGCACATATGGGAAACACATTGAATAATAACCTTCCTTATGACTGCATCTGGACTTCCTTCCTCTGGTTTGAAACTGCTCATGGACATTTTTCTTTAACAAAAATATCTTATGTTCAGAATCCCTTTGATCCTACAAACAGTCTCAACTCCATCCTGTAACCAATAGGTCCTTGTGACTATGAGAAGGCAGCCATCTCTACAAGGCCAACTGGAGGACCAAGTGTTAGCCCTACTGGGGCCACAGAACTGAACTGTGCTAGCATGGCTCCCACCAGGACTGGGTCCTGCAGAAGCATAAAGGCCATCATCTTCTGTTTTCCTTATGAACACCAAGGTGTCAAAACATAGCTTAAAACTACAAGGACCTCCATACCCCTAAAAAATTAGCTGCATTTTATTTTGATGCTTCATTGTTAAGAGGAAAAAAGAACATAGGTTGCTTGTCTAATTGATAAGAGGAGGTACAAGTCTATACAGTATTTCACAACAGGGATCTTTTTCCAGCCACTAAAATAGTCGAATCCAAGCTCACGGAAAAGTAAGTGAACTGCCACATAGCAGCAGTGCTCTACTTCTGAGTCCAGAGAGGCACCTTCAGACATCCTTTGTGCTCTACAGAGAGACACTATGTCCTAGGACTTAGATTCTGTCAGTAACAGAGGTAGACATGATCCTGGGACAGAAACCCTCAACCCATTCTGCATTTACTAGAAAATAAAGGGTGCTTTTAAGGAACCAATGTACCAAACAGCCCTAGCTTGACCCCAGGAAGTATGAATGGAAAGGTAAGAAGCTTTAGAGAAAAAGACATTTCTGTAACTTCAGTACAAAGGGATCAGACCTCCCTCTGGTGGGTCTTCAATCTGGGAAAACTTGGGGAACTTGATTGTATCGGAAAATATGAGATTGACCTGGGTAGAGTTACACCTTGATACCTTGTGAGGAAGGCCTTGAAGTTACAATAAAATCCCAGATTCCTCGGCAACTCAGCAGTGCTGAGCGTGTCACCAGCGGAAAGGAATAAAGGAAGAGAGCCTCTCTTCCCACATTTCAGTACCTCTGCTAATCTGTCTAGGTGCCCAGATAAAGAGACACTAAGGAAATGAAATGATGGAGGCCATTTTTAAAGTATAGCTTAAAATCCAGAGATAAACACCAGATAGGTGAATACCATAGAACTGATCAGGCAGTGACAAAAAATAATTCGTTTGAAATGAGTCTAATGAGAAGACCTACAAGCTGAATAAAGCCAGAACCGATGAATAAGGCACCCCTTGCCAGCACTGCAGGGAGATCATAGGGTTAAAATGTATTAAGTGAACTCACAGATAATATTTCTGTGATCTTGTCACTATCCATGACACCATGGCCAAGTCAGAATGTTAGTGAATCTGTAAAGCCCATCAAACAGGCTGTGAGGATACATTTTTCAGGTAGGGTTTGAAATGTCTTATTTTGAAGGCTCTCTCCACCTAGTCAGGAAGCTGCTGAACCACAAATGGCCTATCAAATAAAATGTCTGCATAACAAGAATCATTTCACAATACTATCATTCTTCAGTATGGAATATTTCTCTATCCAACCATTAAGCAGTTGTCCTAAGTGGTGATTGTATTTAAAATTATTTACAGCAATCAAGGATGACAAGAAGGATGGGAAATCGTAGCAATGGGTGTCCCATTTATGGCACTCTTACTATAGTTCATGTAGCTATGCACTTGGCTGTTTAGTTTCTTGAAGTCTAGAGGTAAGTGCCATCATTTCTAGCGAGGACAGTACCTCATTGGTACTGTACATCATAGGTGACTACGTGGAAGTAAAGGGTCTCTCTGGGCTGGGCCTGGCTTTGCATGCGAGCATGCTACAAATTCTACAGGATTGCTTTTGCTTCCAGTGCAAGGGATTGAAACTAGGATCTTAGACAAGTGCTTTGCCATGGAAATAAAAACTCCAGCTGTTAGTCATGAATTTCAAAATAAAATTTTGAGAGGAAAAAAAGTGTTTCAGTACCCAGGAGAAGAACAAAAGACCTGTGCAGAAAGATTAACTTTTTAAAACCATGGACTTGGAGTGTAATTCTGTAGTAGTGTTTGCTTAGCATGTAAAAACAACATCAACAAAAAGTGTTCATGGGATGGACCGACTGAGTATTACCATTTTATGTGTTGGAAAGTGTGTATGCGTGTGTAACCTGGGTGACTTTTATGTACTAAATCAAAAGGACTATCCAGTGAAACAAAACATAAATAAAATTTGGCTTTATATTTCTGGATAAAACTGGAGACATAATCTTAAATTCTTATGATAAGAACCCAGAAGAGACATCACTCTGGGGGCATCTAGGGCACTATAGCTGGTTCAGCAATTGTCCAAGGTTCATCCCAGCATGTTACAGACAACTCAATCTCTTCTTGCATCTTGTGATTTCATGTTTCCTATCCCTTCCAGTCAGTCTCACAGAGATGAGCTGAAACACAACATTTCATCAGTAGGTGTCATAACCTGAAACACTACATACAGACTTCAGAGTCTCAGATTCTGGCAAACAGAAGCAATTCTGCGTTTAGCTTAAACTCCCTGGGGTGAGCTAGGCATGGCAATGGTTGTACTTGGGAAGGTGAGACTGACTGAGATCAGGATTTATGATTGTAGCCCAGACAACAAAAGTGAGACTCCAGTATTTCAAAAAGCTCATTTGTGGTACATACTACCCTTGGAACCTTAGTAAGGATAGTGAGTTTGAGGTCAGCCTGGGCTACATGGAGAGACATCTCAAGAAACAGACAAAACCCCAAATTTCTATTATGGTTCACTTACTGCACTGAAGTCTTCACACTGATAGGTTTGAAACTAGAGCTTGGTTACAAATATTACTGAACAGAATCATAAAACATGTAACATGTTGGTACTGACACATTTGTATTTCACTCTTGACCTGTATAACATTCTTACATTTTAATACTATTCCATCAGCAAATGGTTTATTTAAATGACGAGATAAGGGCATGAAGCTCTAACAGTGGAAGTCAATAGAGAGGGCATACAAATCCCGAACTCACCGCTGCTGCCACAGTCTGCACAAGACAGGAGTTCTTCTGGTTTCTTCTCACGATTGGACTCCTTAGTTCCCAGACAGAAACTACAGATTGGAATGGGATCGGCACGGGGCTGTGAGAAATTAAGTATATATGTATATTTATATATACAGTTATTCTTCCTTTCAAAACTTAAAACAAATTATTAAAATTGAAAACTTCTTACAATATTTAAGGAAACCCTGATAAATTAAGCATTTAAATTAATACCTTCTAAAAATAATTATCATAAATTATTTGGTAGCAAAGCAATATCTAAATACATTTAAATGTAGCCATTAGATTCAGAAGTAACTTTTATGCATTCAGTGATGCCTACTACCTTCAAATATCATAGAGCCTTCAGAATGAACATTAAGAATTCATCTGTGATCCTAAGTGTTCCGATAATCTGTAAGCCTATAATAAACTGATTCATCTATTCAGCAAATAAACTGATTCATCTATTCAGCATTAAAGACCATGGATATCATCCAGCTAATTAAGTGAGGTTATTTAACTAAACGTTATCAAGTGTTCTAATTATTCACCTTTGAACACTAGACATGAAATGTATGTTTTAGATGGCATATGAACAGAGAATACGCAGGAACTAAAATTCTGTGGACTTGAGAAGATCAAAAGACTATTAACAAAGCCTCTCTGGCACCAAGGGCTTCAAAGGAAAACCAGGGCATACAAAGGAGATAAACCCTCAATCTCTGACATTCATACTTTATAAAAGAAACAACAAAACATTTGTCTACCCCCTGGCACCCTTTAACTAACTCTCTATGGCAATTGCTTTTAACAAAGTGTAAATCTACATAAACTCTGTGTCTCCCCATTGTTTACTACTGCCAGCAGGGTAGGCGTTTCCATCCATATGAATGCAGTTGACTGTGCCTACAGATCTGGTTACATTACCATGAACAGCCAAAACTGTATAAAATACTAAAATTTTATTGCACATTCCAAGCCTTCACACATGTTGTCTGCTAGCTCTCTGAATGTTACTATGAAGTCTTTATACTGAATCTCATGAATCAAAAATTCAGGGCAAGAAAACTCAACAGAATCACCAATGTTTTTATACGTAAATCACAAACAGGATTGTGTTAGATCTAGTTCTCTAAGTCAACAGCAGCACAGAATGAACCTCATTTGGGCAACTATTCAATCCCAAATGCCTAATACATAGCCTGGTTCACAGTAGGCACTCAAAATATGTTTGTTGGCTAAATAAATGAGCAGCTGCCAGTTAAAAAGAGAAATCAACCACTTCTTTAAGATAATATTTTGAATGGTTATAATGAGTCAACAAATGTCTTGGTTCCTCTAACAACATGCCATGAAAGTCAAGACCTCAGCTTATGACCAAGCATTCATAAACATGTTTAATATGACTGTGATTCTCATTTTACAATGAGTCTTCATTATCTGGCTCTTATTTTCAGCTTAATTTGTTCTATTAATATGCACATGTTTTACTTTCTGAGGTAGCTTTACAAATGTATTTTTGTAGCCCTGTTAAAAAGGCACAGTGTGAAGCATTCTGTACTAGAAAAAACAAAGAAAAGAAAAAGAAAAAAAGACAAGCTACAACAAATTGATCACTGACTCTAGCCACAGTTTTTAAATGCCAGATAATCAGCACTGCATAATTATGGATCTATAGTTATTACTTGCAACTGCTCAGCTGCAGTACCTAGGGAACACTTTTGTTCCTTTAAATAGCAATTAAAAGAACAATCTGGTTTTAAAGTGACAACATTCCCCTGATAGATTCTGGCTAAAGCACAGTCTTTGTACTAATGGGATTCTTGCTTTCATTTGATAGAACAATGTTCAAGCCACTGCCGCCACCCTTGCAGTGATAAATAATTTACAAAATGTCACATATCATTCATACAATGAAATAAATCCAAATCTGCAGCTTCATTTTTCTTTTCCAGATGAATTTTTAGCTGAAAGGGAGACATGGCCACCAGCCAGCTTTCATGCTCATTTTTCGTTTTTAACTAAAGGTAACACAAAGGACAAAGGTTGCTAGTAGTTCATGGCCAGAAAGACTGATGTCCCACACCCTGCCCAATAATAGAAGCAGAGATGCCATCACTTCAAGCCACATTCAAGTGAAGCCCACCATGCTGATGTATGCTCACAACCATTTATTTTAAGGATAACTATCTCACAATACTCTACAACCACTGCATTATACAGAAATGTCTGCCCTGCTGAATTATTGATAATTCAAAGCACTTTTTGCTAACCTCAGTGTAGCAGAGTCTAATTAACTTTAAAAAACTGTCACTTGTATGAAATGAAACTTTACAGTAATGCATGTAAATGGGTCACAGAATTATTTTTATTCACTATTCTCAGACTGCATATAAACTGTTTTTTTTAAATAATCCCTTAAAGTAAAATGGATTGCAGTCAGAAAGTGGTCTAGCTAGGTAAATAGCAGTTTGATTCCACAAGATCTGCTAAAGATAAGTAATATTTAAGAAGTTTGAAAACAGAAGCCCAAGTTGATCATGGTGGCATATACTCCTAACCCTAGCATTTTGGAATTGGGAGGCAGGATTGAAATTATCTCAAGGCCAGGCTGTGCTACACAATAAAACTCTCTCAACAGCCCCCTCATAAGAAAACAAAATTCAAAACACCCATTTTTAATGGAAAATTCTTAATTTCTTTTTTTGACGTCTCAAGGGGCATGGGAAGAGCCACATGGTCATCTTAGTGGGTACAGAAGCCTGATGGTCTGAGGTCACAGTCATCTTAGTGGGTAGTGCTTGCTAAAGAAGCCTGATGGTCTGGGGTCAATCCTGGGAAACCTCATTAATAGACACAAGGGAAAAACTGACTCAAAATTTGTTGTCTTCTGACCTCTAGAATGTATGTGCAGCACACACAATACAGCAGTAAATGAAATAAATATCTGAAAGGAACAAAGCAAAAGAAATGTCATAAAGGCATCCAACTTGTTGGTCACATTTTCTTTAATGTCTGGTAATGCCAAACTAACAGTAAATCTGAGGACAACACTGGGGAGAGATGTGAAGATAAAAAGGGACAAGCCCACTCTGCTCTGTAAGCACCTCTCTGGCCTCGCTTCCCCCTTTGCTGAGCAAAGGCTCTGAGGCAGTGGGGAAGCCAGAGGCCCTCCTTCCACTGCTACCTCACTTACTCACCTTGACCAGGCAAGATACATGGCATTGTGCCTGCTTTAAAGGGGAATTGAGGGTCTGAGGGGCTAGGTGAATTCTCTAAACTTGCACAGGTTCAAGTGGAGATGTGGATTGTGGGCTGTGCCCCTAGGACCCATTTCTCAGCTTCACTACCTACCTCCACTCCTCTCTCAGAAACACAGATTCTTAAAAATTCCATTCCCACCAGGAGCAACACGTTTTTAAGGTGTTCATAATCTCTTCAAGCACCAATAGCATGATTTAAAAGTACTTAAAAGGATGCCACTATACTGTTATATTGTTACTATCTACAACGGGAACATAGAACTAGCACCATGTGCCTCCCAGCGTTTCCATAAAGTGCAGAGCAGTGCCCATGTCATTCTTGGTGAATCTACCAGGAAGAAAAACAACCAGGGAAATTAAAATTGAAAAATTCTTTAGAAAACAACTT
The DNA here is from genome assembly GCA_001685095.1 of Ellobius talpinus. Lineage (NCBI taxonomy): Eukaryota > Metazoa > Chordata > Mammalia > Rodentia > Cricetidae > Ellobius > Ellobius talpinus. The sequence goes on from LOJH01013663.1 coordinate 23,258, forward strand.
GACTGGACTCTTAAAGAATGTAAGTCATGCAGGGCGGTGGTGGTGCACGCCTTTAATCCCAGCACTCGGGAGGCAGTGAGTTTCGAGGCCAGCCTGGTCTACAAGAGCTAGTTCCAGGACAGGCTCTAGAACTACAGTGAAACTCTGTCTCAAAAAACCAAAATAAAATAAAATAAAAGTTAAAAAAAGAATGAAGTCATGTGAGACATAAAGCTCATGGCAATGAAATATAATCCACAATCCTTGGCTGAATTGCTGATTTAAAAAATTTATTTATGTGGATGAGTTTTTGCCTGCATGCATGCATGTGCAACAAGTGTGTGTGTAATGCTTTCAGAGGTCAGAAGAGGGTGCTAGGTCCCCTGTAACTATAGTTATAGAAGGCTGTGAGCCATCACATGACCTCCAGGTACCAAGGGCTCTTAATTATGAGCCATCATTTACTCAGCGCCGTCAACTCTTGAGTCACCACCAATTATTTTACTGGTATAATTAGGGGAATATCCACTAAATATCAAAGTAATGCAAAAGTCAGATATGAATTTCTTTTTTTAATATTTATTTATTTATTATGTATACAATATTGTCTGTGTGTATGCC
>LOJH01013664.1:3036-25803 GCA_001685095.1 Ellobius talpinus
GTCCATCCTCTCAATAAACAAAGTAACACATTAGTTATTACCAGCAAAGATTTGCTGAACACTTACTTTGTGCCAGGCCATTAAGGCTGCTATTTGGAGAATAAATATTAACCCTTGCTTGCTGACCTCTCTGAGGTTTCTCCGCTAGCTCAGAGGAGGCTTTAAGAATGTGGAACTGGGTGGCCCAGCAAGAGTCACTGTTTCCAGAGTAAGTCCCTTTGCCTTGAACAACCTCATTTTCTCTATATCTGTATTTAGAGGATTACAGTTTCTGTGTTGTCCACAAATTTGAGAAACTCAAACATAATCACAACTTTGAAAAGTATGTGGCAATTTATAAAACACTATATTAATTATACCAGCGCTTATAAAGGCAGCCACAGTTGACAGCCAACTCAAGACTCATTGTCTACCCACTATTTCCCAGGCTAAATTAAATTTGTCTAAGGCAAGTCAGACAAATAAGACAAGCCTGCCTAGTTCCTGTTTGCCAGCTATTCAATTTCTCAGACTCCCTGACAGCGATTGGCAATCACATGGCTTTATTCTGGCCAATAAGATGGAAAGAAAGCTCACTGGTGGGAGGAACTTGAGAGGTAAGTGGCTGATAACACTAATTTCCTTCTTATAAACGTGAGGTCAGATGGCCACAGTGGAACCCTGCATTGACAGACAGGATTCCATCAAACCAGACTTAAGGATGGTGACATAACTCTGCTCTTTTCTGCCTCCCCCATCTCGGTGCCCCTCATACCACCTGGGGCACCATCTACCATGAATGACAGCTTCAGCCTCCAATCAGATGCTGTCTCGGGGCAAACTGGGAGGGTCAAGCTGACGTGACAGAGTGACAGAGTCAACTTTGATTCTGAAAGAACCATAGCCCTGGAGGGAAAGACCTTGGGGCATAAGAAGCACTAGACACAATGAGAGAAAAAACAGGGGCCCAAGTCGGAGTAGGGTACCTTAGAGGTCAGAGAACACTGGGGGTAGCATTGGATCTGCACCCCCATAGCTCTGTCTCATAGGAGCCTATCTCTATTTAATGGGATGGTTGTCCCAAACTGCCCCCCCCGCCTTCTCTAGAACTACCCTTTCTCTCAACGCAACAAATGGTCACTAATCAGAACAAACCCTTGAAAATCTACAGGTGTGGACGGAGTGAGGTATACCAGTGCTGACTCTGCCCATAGCCTTTGGCTCACAGATGAGGAAATTAGAGGTGTGAAGGGGGTAATTAGGCTTCTCCAAAGAGCAAACTCTGAGCTAGGTCTTCAAATCTTTGTGGTTAAGGCCTGGGTTGTCTACCACAGTAGCCATCTGCAGCATGGCATGGTTAGATTTAAATTTCCAATTGAAATTGAGATAAAATTAAGGTTCTAATTTTATTAGTCACACATCATGTGTATGACAGCTACATGCGGAGGCAGGAGTAGCCTAGGACCTTGGTATGGTCAGAGAATAATACAAGTTAGCACAGGGATCTGAACATGGAGTCTCCTGTTTGAAGGAGCAGAAAGGGGGTAGGGAAGAGAACCTTCTCAAGTATGAACAACTGTCACTGTACAGTGTGCCTGATGTCTGCTAGCCTGTCTTTCATGCCAGCTATACACCACGTGATCAATAAGACAGTGGGATACAGGAATATGACAAAGACTTGGGTAAGGCTGGGCGTGCAAACTGGAATTCGGACTCTGGTCCCTCTACTGCGCCTCTGTTGTAAAGGGCCATTTTGGCAGCGTCTCCTCCCTTCACTCATTTCTGAAAGGATGAACTGGATCTTCTGGGTGAGGGAAACCAAATTCCAGAAGGGATGGGACAAGAAGGATAGTTGTCACCTAGGCCCAGAGGGAGGTGACTTTCCCTTCAGGGCACCTCTGCTTCCTTCTGCGGCCTGGAAGGCAGGTCATAGGGCAAACTCATTCTTTCCGGGGCCTCCCTTCACAGGCCAGGCTGAGGCCTCCATAAATCAGGCTCCATCCACCCCTTGGACCCCAAACTGTAGTGGGAGTGAGGGGTACAGCTTCTAGAAGCTGAGGCTTCTCAGTTCCCCCAGGGAGCTTGCAGCAGCTTCAAAGGCTGGGCCTGATTTATGAGACGGTTGATGGCTCCGGGCTGTCCCAGATCTGGGCCTTTCCTAGCCCCAAGTTGAGCAGTTGACCAGAGCTGGGTTAAAACATCTGAGGCCAGACCTAGCAGAAGAGGTTAGATCTGTTCCATCTGCTCTCCAGAGGGCTCGGAGTCAGCTGTGTCCTTCAGGGAAGGATGTCCCCAGCCAAGCCCATTTTCACCTTGCTGGAAAGTGGAGTGGGCGAGGGGCTGAGGTGGCATGGTTTGAAAACCTTGGATGTGGGGCCCTGGCTGTTCGAGGCGCCACCTGTGAAGGTAGTCCTACAGCCAGCCTTCGATCGTCATGGTTATCCTTTAAAGAAGCTTGGACCATCTTTGAAATGTGAGAAAAACAGCTCAGGAGGGCAAGCGGGTATCCCAAGGGGTGAGTGACAGGCAGCCAGGACACTCACACCTCTGCTTTTTGCCCTCAGCTCTGCGCCTGGCATCCCGTTTTGAGCCATTCTCTTTCCATCAAGAAAGACAAACGATGCTCACGGAGAGCAGCGAGCAGGCTCTTTGCGTTCCCCCACATGCGCTACTGCGCCAGGGAAGAGGACTGAGACATCTGGCCATGAAACATTGAGAAAACAGGGCCAAAGCCAGGCCTGCAGCCTGTAGGAGAATTGGGACCCAGCTTGCCTCAAAAAGCCTCATTAGCCTAAGGCCTCAAGGGGACCAATCGCATCTTCCTGCCGTGAGGGACCAGACTCCCTAGGGTTCAACAAAGCCCTAACTCTCTTAGTTCTTTGCAACCATGGTGCCACTCCACATTTACCCCAGGAGGTACCAGGCCACCCTGTTATTATCATTTCTTCTGGTAGCCTAAGAAAAGTAGGCTTTTCATCTGGTTTGCAGGAGTTTGCAGGGATTTATGACTCATGCATGGTTCCTGCACAGCAGCACGAGAGCTTGGCCCAGCTACGTTAACCCCATCATACTCTCACTGCAGCCTCAAAGAAAGGGCTAGCCTGGGTTAACCCAGTGAAATTCTCTGTGCCGTACAATTGCCGCCTCTTTGTCCTTCTGTCCAGAGGGTGCCTCAAATCCAGGAAATAACAAACACGCACAGTAGAGATGGCAAGGGTGGACACTAAAGTCTGAGCTTGGATCCAGCTGCCAGCCAGGCTTCTTAGCAGCTGAGTGTCTCAGCAGTGTGACTCTCCGGAAAGAACCTCTCTGATCTGTGTCTGGTTCTGCCCAGCTACCCGACCCAGGGAAAGGATTATTCCCACAAAGCATCTAGCATCACACTGGCCCAAGGTAAGCAATGGACGGATGTTCAGGATGACGATGGCCCTGCTTCCATCGGATCCAGTAAGGAAACAGAATGAGGAAAGTTCTGTGGACTCGACAGAGGTGAGTGACGGTTCTGGGGTGACATAATGTTGGGGTGACAGTGTCGGTTACACTGCTACAGGGATGTCCAGATGGAGCTTGTCCTCACGGACAGGCACTGGGGAAGTTTCCAAGGCTCTTCTTTATGTCCACCCAAACCTAGAAAGCGCCAATTCCCTACCCTCCCGCCTTCCCCATGGTCAGCTCTGAAGATAGCAAGCAGCTGTCTGGGCAGTCATTCCTTGGGATCTGTCCCCTGTTCAGCTAGGCTGGGATGCCAGAAGACCAGATCTAGCCAAACATATGGGCCTGAAGCCTAGTAAAGCCCACAGCTGGGCCACGGGCTGACTTCTCTTCTGTTCCTTGGAATATTCTGGCAATGCTAAAATAGTTTCAGCAACTTATAAACATTTTCCCAGGGTATTCTGGTCTCTAAGGGAACAATCTGCTCCTTTCTCATACTTTTAAATCCCTTTCTTGGAAGACCAGTTCTTGTGTGAGTACGTATACACTCGCACATGCAGACACACACACACACACACACACACACACACACACACTTACACTTAATTTCGTCCTGGATGTAATGAATAAGATTTCAGTATATAGACTTTGAGCCTGCAAATCTCAATGACTGGATTTTATTTGCATGTTCTCTATAATGAGGTTCTAATTATTAAGTATTTTTAAAAAAATGTGTCAACAATGCATCAAATAATAGAAATTACTATACTATTCGTTAAGCTCATGCTAATTTAAAAATGTAGCTTTCATCTCTATCACTGTACCAAGTACTCACAGGAGGCTTGTGAGGACTCTGTTATCCCCATCTTACAGATAGGGAAGCAGAGGCAGATACTAGTCCTGCACAGCTGGCGTGGAGCACAGGGTAGAGATGTGGTACCCAGGGGCCTGTTTCCTCTACTCCATGCCCTTGCCCTGTGCCAAGGAGCCTTCCAGGCAGAGCTGTTCTTTCCTTGGGTTGTAAGGTTGGCAGAGAGAGACTCTATCACAGCTCGAGTCTCTTCCCCTGGAAGCCCACACAATCCAGAATGCTTTGCACTTTCAACTGCAGATTCCACTCTGGCTTTCTAGAACAGTGCAGCCCTAGCCAGCTTTTCATCCCCCCCTCTGTGGCCTGAACAGATTCTTAAAGTCCAGGTAAGAAGCCTTGAAAAATTAACACCACTTGATTTAGAATTCAGTGTCCATAGACCCCAAGAAAAATGAAACCCAAACATACTGATAACTACAAACTCTGAGACCCGGCCAAGTTCTACTCAACTGGCAGCATAAACATCGCTAAGAAGGGAAATGTTCTTCCCACAGCTGGCCAAGGCTCCACAGGAGGACTTGGCCGTGCCACAGGGACACACATAGTTCTCAACTCACAGGATCCTCCGTCCCCAGGGCCGTTGGCTGTCATGCAGGGGCCTGCCCAAGTGCGGCGATGCTCTGCCTGCCACAGCCTCATCCTGGGTCTCCTGCGATGCCTCCAGCCCATCTCCTGGCCAGTAACAGTCATCTTTCAGAGACACCATGGGATCCCATCACTCCCAGCCCAGGCTTATGTCTCCTGGCTCCCCCTCCTGCTAGGAGATCACCCAGCTCTGCCCCCAGGACCCTCTCATCTCCTCCCTCACAGCTGCTCATTAAGCCCCAGGAATGTGCTCCTGGCCAGGCACCTGCTTCTGCTCAGACTCCACTCAGCACGAGTCAGAGAAATTGCCTCCTCAAGCAGGCCCTTAGCAGTGGGTGGCTCCTCCCAGGCACTTCCCTAAGGAGGATTCACCCTCCAGGAAAGCTGGCAACAGGTCATCAGAACAGGCTCCCACCCTCCTGGAACAGGGGCAACCCCCACTCTCACAAGGAAGAGGAGAATGAGTCCTTGCCTAGCGGACAGAAGTGTCCTTTTGCTAGGCATGCAATGTCCCCCGTTGGGTCGGATCTCAGAGCTTCCATGTACAGGACAGGCCAAAGTGCCAGACCTCGGAGCCACAGACACCAGCAACTTTATCACCAACTCTGTGCAATGCCAATGTGAAACAGGTTTGGCAAGGCAGCTAGAATAATCAGAATTTTCAACCCAGCACCCAAACTTGCCTTGGCTTTCCTCCTCTGTCAAGTGGAACAGAAAGAGCCCCTGTAGCAGTTCACTGTCTGACCTCAGACAAGATATGACATGTAGGAATGGCCTTACAAAGGGGTCAACAGGACAAATGTAAGCATTTACTCTGCCTTGCTCAAACCTGCTTCCTTGCAGCTAGTAGGTGCCCTTGGACATCACAGAGACAACTTGCTTTCAGGTCCCCTGAGCCTTTCCTCCCTCTGCGACCCCATTGCTCAGCCAGCTCCAAGGTCACTGGTTTCCTCCAGGTATCACATGGGCTGTCACTTGGGTGGAGCTCAACCCAAGAGAGGGATCCTAGGATATAATGCATCCTTTGGGATGCGACCATTCTGGAGGTCATTCTCCTCGCCTTGCCGTGGTCCAGGACCCAAACTGAAGGTCCGTGGGTCTTGAGAGCAGAAACCTAGTGTCTCCTTGCTTTTGCCATTTCCTCCCCTGAGATGGATGATGTCATCATTTATTTTATTTTCAGGTGTGTGTGTATGTGTGTGTGTGTGTTCTTCTGGATATGTGCACATGTATGAGGATACCTGAGGAGGCTGGAGAGGTTGTTAGAGTCCCTTGGAGTTTCAGGTATAGGCAGTTGTGAGCTGTCCAATGTAGGTGTTGAGAATGAAACTCAGGTGCTTTGTAGAAGCAATGTGTGCTCTTACCTTCTAAGCCATCTTGCCAGCTCCCAAGGACCTACTGACTGACTTTCAGAATTATCTTCAGAGATACTACAATCTTTGTGCGATTTTGACCTTGAACCTTCCCCCACTTCCTTCTTTAGCCTGCAGTGTCTTCTTGGGGAGGATCTGGATCCTGTTGTGGAATATTATTTTAGCTGTGTAAAGGCATGATGCATTTGTGAGCAGTGTAAGGATGTGTGTGTGTTGAGCTGTGTAAAGATGTAAAAGGGTTTCCCCCTGTCTGCCTAAGGTACCTGATTGATCTAATAAAGAGCTAAATGGCCAATAACTGGGTAGGAGAGGGCGAGTGGGGCGGCTGGGCAGAGAGAAGGAGGAGGAGGAAAAAATGAGGGAGGGCGAGAGGAACATGCTTGGGGCAAGAAGTCAGGCAGCCGCCAGCCAGCTGCCCGACACAGAAGCAGTGAAAGTAAGACACACAGAAGGAAGAGAGGTGAGAAGCCCCGAGGTGAAAACACAGACGGAGAGGACCGGGACAAGTTAGAAGAGCTATCTAGAAATGAACCTAAACCAGGCCGAGCATTCAGAACTAATAAGAAGTCTCTGGATCATGATTTGGGAGCTGGTTGGTGGCCCCAAAAGAAAAAAGTCAGGCGTAGGACCCTAGCTCCTTTTTAAGTTTTTTCTTTGAGGATTTTATAGATGAGTACCCCTGCCTATCCCCTCCCCACTCCTCCCATGCCCCCCATTCTATCGCAAATTCATGAACCCTTTCTCATGATAGGAGATAATGCGCTAGCTAATATACATTATAAATCCATCCTACTGAGTCCATTTAATGTCACTCCTATGGTGTACATGTTTAGGGCTGAGCACTCGGGATTGGATAACCTCTCAGAGGCTGGGCTAGTCCATGAGAAATGCTAATTCTCCTTCTTTCGGCAGCTATGAATTGCTTGTGGCTCTTCCAGGCCTTGTGAGACTTCCCTATGCACATGTCAACCGGTAGGATCGTGCCGATCTTGTTTAAGCAACCATATTTGGGGGGTTTCATAGGCTCAGCTTCCCCATCAGGATTAGATGTCCCGACCTGTCTGTCTCCTCTTTTGCAATGTCCCCCAAGATTCAGGTTTAGGGCTGGGCTGGAGATGTATAAACCAGAATGGGGGAGCGCACAGTCAGTGCTTGTCTTTTGGTCAGTGGGGAATCTCTGTTCTGTTCCTCTGTGAATGGTCTGTCTGCTGCAGAAAGAGGCTTCTTTCACACGGGCTGAGAAATACCCCACCTGCGGGTATACAGATTTGAATACAGGTGAGATTATACCTGTCTGTATTATGTTTTCCTCTAGGGTCCGTGACTCGCCGGCCATAGGTAGTTGGTTAGGTTGACAGTAGCAGTCACGAGCTCCCTTTTATTAAGTAGGCATTAGGTACCATGGCTGTTGACTACCCCTAGGATATAAGAGCCACTATTGCACCCTTGGGAACATCTTTCCTTGCTGGTCATAGTTGGATTCTAGTTCCTCAGGGATGCCATCCAGCACATCTCTATATGCTCATTTAAGGCTGGCTCTCTTGAGCCTCTTGTATCCCTCACGTCATGCCTGAGCCAGCAATAGCTTCTGTGATTTCTAAAGTACCCGACAGGACATGGCTTTTGTCAGCCTGAACCTCTGTGCCGCGTGAGCCCCTGTACCGCCCCCTTCTCATGCATCCATGGACGTTTTGTTCTTATGCATCCGGCATCCGTGCCATCATTTGCTGCCCCGCGTACTGGGAAACAGTGTTCACGGTGGATCAGCAGCCGCAGAGGACTGTCTGGCTGAATGCTTGCTGCTGAGATGATCTTGGTCTGGTGGCTTCCGAAGGGAAGCAGATTGACATTTGCAGCTCTCCCTGCTCTGAGCACCCATTTCCTCACCTATAAACTAGGGATCGGAACATGTAAACGACAGGGGCCTCTGTAAGCATCATATAGTCCGAGAAAGCCACCGCGTGCATCTAGCACACTGACCGCCTTTAGCTTGTGTTTTTCACAACCTGCCTCAAAGGTCATCGCCACTTGGCCTCCTCCCCCTCCTGCACAGCACTGACATCTAGTGGTTGTCTTGAATAACGGCAGGTGTGCATACCCGACGCTCCAGTCCCTTTCCAGGATTGTAGACCAGCCTACAAGGAAGGTCAGCTAGGTTTCTGTTTTTTCCAAGCACTCATTGCCTCATAGTATCCACAATCTAGCCTTTATTGTATACACTAGTGGCAAACAGAGGATCACCAGCAGATGCAGGGCTGGGGCAAGTAATGTTATTTTGTCCACATCATTCCCCTGCCTAGGACTCTGTCTGGTACACGGTATGTACAAGAAAGGACCCTCCACTGTTTAGGAGTCCACAGGACAATTAGTAGTGTTGTTCTTGGGGTCAGTCTATCAAGGAGGCTCTGTCCACTGCCTCTCAAGGTGTGAGACAAAACTAATACAAGTGTCCCCAGCTGGGGCTGGAGAGACAGTCCAGAAGTTAAGAGCACTTGAAGCTTGCAGAGGACCCTGATTTGTATGCAGAACCCACAAGGTGACTCACAACTGCCTGTAACTTCAGTTCCGGGGGCACCAGTGCCCTCTTCTGGTCTCCACAGGCACTGCACACACATGGAACATACACATACATGTATAAAATAAAAAGACACAAATCTAAACAAGCAAGCAAACAAATATTCCTCATCCTCTTATCTGTAAAAGGAAACTCTTCTGGGGCCCCTGTGCTACGCGCCTTTTCTGTATCCACTCCCTAGAAAGGTCAGGTTGGACCCCCACAGGGTAAGGACGTGAGACACAGAGTATAAGAGGATGTGGACCGGGAAAGGGTTGTTTGTCCTTCAGGGTCTGTGATATTGGGGATTGAGCCTACGACCCGGAGCATGCAAAGCCACGTGGCCAGTCCTGGAGGGCGTCTCTGGGAGACACTAAATGGCAGCCCAAGACTCCATAGGAAGACAAGAATCCTGGTGAGAGAGTGGCTGCCTGAGACAGGGGAAGACCTGGGCATCCTGAGGCTTCAAAAGCAGGGACCTGTCATTCCTCTCTTGGGGACCTGGGGAAGCTGTCAGCACCCATCAATCACCATTAGCCCTGATGGTAAACACTTTCATAGAGACAGAGAAAGCTGATGTCTGTAAAGGCGGCGGAAGGCCAGAGCAAAGCCCTGACCCCAAACCCTGGACTGTACAATTGATTTCCCTTGTTTCTAGAACTCCCCCATCCCAGGTTCTGCTTAAGAGCCTCCCTCTGGCCTCACAGATGAGGCCTGAGTGTCCCTCCCTAAACACCCCAGATGAGGGCTGTCTCACCACCTCCCTGCTCTTCGCCAGTGTTCTCAAACTAATCATACCATGGCGTCCCCTCCCGTAGCAACATTGGGAACTAATTGTCTGGCTATTTATTCTCTGTCATTCCTAGCAAGACTCTGAGTTTCTCTAAGGAAATATTTGTCTTACAGGCATCCAAGAAATTCTTGAAGAGGCTAGAGTTCAGGAATAGAGCATTTGCCTAGCAAGCTCGGCTTTGATACTCAGTACTGCCGGGAGTAGGTGGAGGAGGAAAAAGAGGGAAGGGGTGGGGGGAAGGAAGAAGAGAGAAAGTGGGGAGGGGGAGGAGGAGGAGAAGAAGAAAGATATATACCGTGGGGGGTATTTTCTAACTCAGAGTACATAAGACAATAAAGACATTCTGTGCCTCTCTCCCTACTCAGGGAGACTCACGTACAGACCTTCCAGCATCTGACCCTCCAGACTGACATGATTTTGTTTTAAATAGATTATCTCAGAAGGTTTCTACCATATGTAGAGCCATGCATGCACATGCCAGTAAGGCCCAATTTATAATTAAATTCTGTAATTATACCCACTGATCCCACAACTTAATACAACACAGGTGTGTGTGTGTTGCCGACCAACCCCAGCTATAGTTCAAAAGGGTGAAATCCCTCTTTGCTCCCCCTCCACATAGTTAATTACTGGTGGAAAACCAATGCATGTAATTTGGCTTCATTTGGAATTCCCGCTTCCTTTACCACTTCCTTGTAATTGAGCTGAGCTGAAACTTTACAAACTCGTGTTACCTGTCTCCCCTAACAAACCTAGTCTGACCTTGGGGGAAAACCTGCATGTGGAAACTCAGGAACAAAAGATGAGTAGAAGCAGCAAGTCCACCTTCCTCCGGGGCTCCTTTTAGCCCTGCCCTCAACTGCTCCTCCAGGGTCAGATCTTAGAATCCTGATTCTTCAATATAGAAACAGCACACCACAGTCTATAATATACTGTCTGTAGTTTGGTGCATCTGTTCCTTACAGCAGGCTTGGGAGGCTGGCCCAGCAAGACTATTGGTCTTAGTTTACCTAAACGCTAGTGTCTGTGCTAATATTTCACAAGATTCTCTTCAAGCCTCAGGACCACCGCCTGAAATAGCTGCCTTTTATAGATCAGGAAACTGAGGCACGTAGAAAAGCTAAATGAGAGCTGGAGAGATGGCTCAGCAGTTAAGAGCACTGGCTGCTCTTCCAGAGGACCTGGTCCAATTCTCAGCACCCACATGGCAGCTCATGACTGTCTGTAACTCCAGTTCCAGGGGATCTGATACCTTCACACCAATGTACATAAAATAAGTTTACATAAATTATTAAAAAAAAAAAGAAAAGCTAAGCGGTTTTCTCCAAGTCACAGGGTCAGTAAGAGGCCAAGCATGGTAGTTCTGCGTTTGAGGCCCAGGGAGTTACAGGCAGAGAGTGGCGGAGTTTTCTAAATACCGAGGCTGATGCCTTCTCAAATTCACTCTCCTGGGCACTGGTCATGGAGGAAATCAGCTCAAACGAAAGAGGAGACTTGGAATGGGCAGCCCCAGTCTTGAGTCCTGGCTGTGCCCCTTACCAGTAGAAGAGCCATCCAGTGTTTCAGAGCATTGGTGTGGCAGTTCTGCGGCATACCTAGGACAAGGCTATGCTGGGGACCCAGTGGAGCATCGTATAAAGAATGCCTGGAAGGCAGTAGGTGCCTGGTGGACTTTAGTTGGCCTAACTATCTCTGGACTAAAGCTACTTGCATGGGCATTTATAGCCAGGCCTTAAGGTTAGGTAATAGCTGATCCAACCTTCTACTTTGAAGAAGGGAACACAAACTCAGGGAGGGCTAACTTAGCCAAGGTCCTAGCACAGGGCCATGACAGGGATGGTACAGGAACCCACACTCCTGAGCTCTTGCCTTCTGTTCTTTCTACCACAGTGGATTAGGAACTCTTCAGAGAGGTGGCCCAGTAAGGTTTGGTATAAGCAGAGTGGCAAGAAATGCCAGCATTAATGATCTTGTGCCGGGTGGCTGCAAGCCTAGTTGTACAGTCATGCRCATGGATCACCCACAAGAAATCCATATGCACATACATGTATTAGATTATAAACACGGATGTACGTAGACACCCATGGGAATGTTCTGTTGGCTCCGTTTTCCTGGACGGTGCTGACCAACACAGTATCTTAAGCAAGCTCAAGGGAGCTTCGTTAGTAAGACAAGGGGGCCTGTGCATCCTGGTGGACCCCACCCCTGACAGACTTATGCAGGATTTCTAATAAACTAGTAGAAGAAGCCTTTGGTGTCCCTCATCACCACGCCAGTAGTGGTGATGGCCCATGAGTCTGTCAGCCACAGTGATGCTCCTGAATGGACCGGTTCACACCTGGGGGGTGTGTTCACACAGCAGCAGCTGGGTTCTAAGATTGCTCTCAGGCTGTCCTCCCTCTCCCTCTCTTCTCTTCTTTCCTCTCCTCTCCTCTCCTCCTTTCCTCCCCTTCCCTCCCTCCCTCCTCTCTCCCTCCCTCCCTCACCTCCTCCTTCTGCCCACCCAGACACACACCCTGGCTTTCAGCAGGCCCCTGGTAATCTGCTCTCTGACGAGGCCAGCCTCTGCACGGAGTAATTTTGCAGGCATTTGTGGGCATCTCAGCACAGCGTATCTGCCTATGGAGAGATATTCACACTTCCTTTCAAGGAAGATAGGTGCCTGCTACCCTTCTGAGCCACAGGTGCCTTTTTACGGAAGCAGAATATTACCACTTAGTACTTAATTTACTTCTTGTGTTTACACGGACCAGTAGAGCTTGCCAATAAGTTTGGCCAAGGACTAATGGCTGGGAAGCCCTGTCGGCAGGCTTGGAGTCACAGGCTTAAATGCTGCAAGTATAGAGACTCCCCTAAGGAGGGAGTGAACTCCGACTCCAGAAAGGACCCACCCCCCTGCTTGGGGGAGAGTTCTAAAGCGATGAACCCTTGGTTCATTGTTGTGAACCTTGCTCGTGCCCAGAGATGCCTCCTAGCACGGAACAGGCCACAGAAGACTGAGGGAACCTGCAGTGCAGACTCTACTATGGCCACACAGGGGGAGAGAACTCAGGGTAGCAGGCAGGCTACCAGAACCAGCAGAACCTCTTTTCCCACATACAAAGCGGAATGAAGGTTTGAAGGAGCTGCTGAGACAGCTTAATAAATACAGGTCTGGGGAAGCGCCTAAGCCAGTGCTTGCAGGCCAGATGTGGTTAGCTCGGTGTTGAGAAGGAAAAACAGGTTAGAGGACAAGAGTGGTCTGGCCAGAGAACCTGCTCCTCTTTATTCAAGGTCAAGCCTGCCTCCTCAAGGAAGCCTTGTAGCCACCTCTCCCAACTCCTAAGCTGCCTACTCTTTACACGTCCTCTGAACATCCACCAGCTTGTTCCTGATTCAGAGAGATCCAGCTCTTACATCCACCAGGCACCAAATTGTCCCAGGAGGAGAGACACATGAAATGGGAATCCTTACCCCTCACTGGCTTCAGCATCTTCAGGCTTCATTCAAAGTGACAGGGACAGAGGCTGGCCATGACCGTGATGGAACAGCTCAAGAACGGCACTCAGGCAAAGACAAACCTACTCCATCTCATGGTCTCTTGGAGGGAGAAGCAGCCAGGGCCCTGAGGGTCAGAATTGGCTGGGGGTCAGGGATAGAGCTGGACTCCTTTCAGGAAATGGAGGAGGAGGAGGAGGGAAGGAGGAGGAGGAGGAGGGAGAGGAGAGGGCTGTCTTGGAGCAGATCCAAGATCCAGGGAGGGAAAACATAGAAGAAAATTCATAGCCTTCATATTCTAGTTCTCTGAACTTCGTGGGATTCTGACTTACTCCCCTGCCGACTGGACTTCGTGTGTGTGTGTGTGTGTGTGTGTGTGTGTGCGCGCGCGCGCGCGCGCGAGTGCATGATGCGAGAGAGTTGAGGGTTGAATCTCAGATTTCATGAAATCCATTTTAATCACCCTCTGCAATCCACAACACTCTGTAATTACAAGTCTCTTATGCTTAAGTATAAAAAAACCCTCATGGAGAAAGCAACATTAAGCTTGCAAGCGGAAACATGAAAATTCATGAAACGCACAATTAAGGATCTGGTGACAGTGTTAACTCTCTCCTTTGCCAGTCCAGGCATGGGGGATTACCGAGAAAATGGGTAAATCTGAACCCTGAGGCTTGAGCTGCCCATGTTGGGAACCCTGACCCTGCCACACATATTCTCTGGTGAATTATCATCCCAATAGCCTGCCCCATTCTGCTCAGAATGCAGAGCCTGGGCCCTGGGCAGCAAGGACCAGGCTCAACCTTAGAATGGCAGAAAGGACTAATACCTGTTGTCACCCAAGTTCTCTCAGAGGGAGGGCTTCGCGGAGGTGGGACTACCGCTCCTGTCCTAGTGGGACCAGCTCCTGTTTGTCCCTCCACTCCCACCCACCTCCATTTCCATGCCTTAATGCCAACCCTACAAATGGTGCTCCCATCCACTCCACAAGCTGGCTTCCTAAGTGTACGTTTGCAAAGAAAACCCTTCTCCGTCCCTTAGAATGTCACTTGAACAAAGCAAAACCCAATGCTATAGTGGAAGAAGTACCAGCTTAACTCTGAGACATAGAAAAAAAACGGAAGATGAAGGATGCTAACCAAATGCTGGCTGGTTCCTGCTGGGCCGGGTGCCTGCAGGCCAGAGGGGGAGAGGGAGGAGGAGATTAAGCGGGCTTTATGCTTTTCTGTGCTTGCACATATTTTCCACAGAGCTTATGACCTGCAGTCAGGAAGTCCGGAGATAAACTGAAAATGTCACCTCTGCTCAGAAACCTTCTGTAGTTCCTCATTTCTTACGCGAGGAACCATAAATCCAGTATCTGGTATTTATAGCCTCCGACGGTCTGGTCCTCATCAGTGGCCCTGGCTTCATGGTGTGTGATGCGTGAAGTTGCACAGGGCCTGTACTCAGAAGCAAGCAGGATTGGTGGGAGCTCCCACAGTGGCTTTCTTAAGTTGTAAAAACGCAGGGTGCAGCTTTACTATGCACCATACTCCCTCCACAATTTTAGGGAACAGGCTCTGATGATCAGTATCTCTATCCATCCAACTCTTTAGCCAACGCCCTTTGGAGTCAGAGGCCATGGCAAGGATAACTCAGAAATCAGTGCAAGCAGCATCAGGAAGGACCAGGGATTCTCGGTCGGGTTGGGAAGGAGCAGGAGGGATGTTGTGTGTACTGAATGTCTTGAGTCTTCTGCGCTCTAGGACAAACACCTGGACAAAGCAGACCATCTGCCCATGCCCTGTGGAGCTTAGATGCTGACAGGGGAAACAGACAATAAATACATAATTCTCTTAGCTGGGCAGTCCTATGAGGAGAACCCCAGAAGGAGAAGAGGGTAAGGGCTGGAACTGGGGGACACACCATTCAGTTTAGAGTAGGAAAAACGTCAATAAATCATGGGCGACTCAAACACAGAAGATAATTGACACAGAAACAGAAAATTGCAGTCCACGGTGAGTTTGTCGTTGCAGAGACTGAGTTAGAACATGAATAAGCAGGAACTTGCACCCCTTGGATGAGCAAGGACAGGGCCGGGGAAGCGCTCTGAGTCAGCATCCGCCTCTCCTCCCCAACGCTCAAACAGGCAGAGACCATTTGTCCCTGGTTAATCTTTAGGGATTTTTTTTTTCTCCCTTTCTTTCCCTAGGAGAGGCTAGCTAGATCTTCCTATCTCCTGATCTCTGCTGCGGATCCCACCTCTTCCCACCCCACCCTCCTGCTTCCGCTCCACTGGGTGCTTCCACAAGGACTCTGTCCTAAATCTTACCCTATAGGCCTCGGCTTTTTCTTGAATCTTGGATGTGAGCAGTAGTTACCTTTGTCCCCTGGGGCTTCTGGGCATCTGAGAGAGGGGAGGCAGGGCTCCCCACTCGTGTCAGAGACAGTCATGTGGACACTTCATTGTGCTTGCTCCGGATACCAGAGCCTGTGGAATAGGGAAGGAAACTGAGAGGCAGAGAGAGAAAGTAACCCGGCAAGGTCTTCCTTCTGTCCCACCAGTCTGCTGCCTCGCCTACACCTTAGAAGTCAAGCGCCTGCTGTGTCCCGCTGTGTGATCCTCAGGGCCGGTTTAGCTCTAGAATTCTAGGTTTCTTTACCCTGAGAATAATGCAGCAAGGGCAGAATTCAGGAAAACTTTCTATGGCCTAGGGTCACAATAATAGCTTGGCCTTACCAAAGACCCCAGCTAACTCTAATATCAGTGCCAATGGGACCTGAAGATGCTAGGGAAGATCACATGATAGGGCAGCAGAAGACGGAATGTCAATATGTTAGTTGACGCCAACCTGTTCCCTTAACCAGAGCAGTCCCCACAGGAAGTCAGGGTGTTCTCAAATGGTTGTTGGGTGGGCGGGGCAAATTCCTCGCTTACTCTGTGACATTTTGGGAGCAGGGCACCTACATACATTGTATGAGCACCTCTACCTGTAACACGAATTCACTGTCACTTAGAGATGTTAAGTAGTGCCCAGTGTGGTGGTGTACTCCTTTGACAGACAGCCTGGCCTATAAAGTGAGTTCCAGGACAGCCAGGGCTCTACAGAGAAGCTCTGTCTCAAAACACAAAGAGACAAACAAACATAAACAAACAAAAAAGAAAGAAACACCAAGTAGCTGGCACCCGACGGAGGTGAGACAGTGGGACCCCAGCATCGCTTCTGCTTATTTAACCACTACGAGACACCAGATGGATGGTGTTGCCTATAGACAAGAGGGGTAATACGCTTTTGCCTAGGTCAGACTGAAGTTTATCCTAATGCCTGTGATGGTACCGCCACCAAGACGATGGGATAAATTATTCCTGAAAATGCTTTCCCTCAAGTGACCCTTCATAATTAGGGCTTTGTGGACAACTTACTAGGTGAGAGTTACCTCTTAAATGATGCCTACTGTAAATCAAGTAAATAATTTTGTTTTTGAAGATGCATAATTAGCTGTGATTTTATTCATGACACAGTAAATCTACCAGACCATAGTCAGGACCATGGAGTCTGGGGTCAGGTAGGCCTCATGTTCTAATTCTGGGTAGCATTAACCATTTTGCCTTAGACACACAGGCCACCCAGTCTCAGACTTCCTTGTTGGCCAACCAGAGACAGCATCATGGGACAGCACGCACACCGCAATTAGCATGACACTGTGCCTGTGGTAGGAACAACGAAAACGGTTCTGGTGAGGGGGATCTAATTTGCTCTCCAGGTCAGCTATTCAAGCTGTCTATCATATTATCAGCACCATCATCAGCATTATTGTTCTGTCCTCATTGTCATTTTTACTTAGCAATCCAAGGCAACCATTCAACTTGCTATGATAATGTTGAAAATGGAGCTATTCAATTCACTGTCCAATTTAATTCACACATCGCAATAAAACTCCAGTCTTAACATTGACTTTGGCAGGGACCACACCCTGGGGGTTCTGACCTCACTATACCCCCATGGGTTCCCCCTTCACCAGCCCTCTTTATCTGAGAGCCAGGCACACACTCGACATGCTGTGGGAGAAAGGAGCGTTCCTTTGGACCTGAGGGGCACCGATTCTTTCATGCTTGGCCTGGGTAGGCAGGTGGCTATTTTCAAGGCTGGCTTGGAGCCTTCCTGGTGTCAAACAGTCCTAGTCTCTCGGAGAGGCTGATGTTCTGAGGCTGGGAACATCCCTGGGCCTGGCCTCATAGAAGCATGGACCCAAAGGGGATCTGTATGGTGAAAGCCAAATAAAATTTTGGCTTGATCGAGAATTCGCTTCCCCCAAGGACTCTTGGGAAGAGGATTAGCGAAGTTTCCCACTGCCTCTAATGATGTTAAAGTCATTTGGCAAGTGTGGCTTTTTGCATGCTTTCTCTTTAGATTGGCAAGCACTTTCCCCAGCCATCTGCAGGCCCACGGCCACTCAGAATGGAGGAGAACCCTGATGGGCCTCGCCTTAGTTCTGGGACGATGAGAAGTCATAGAAACTTAAACCTCATATGGGTAGGCAAGTGGTTCCCAAACAGCTGTCCCCTTCCTCGCTCCCCCCAGGCACATCTGTGCAGATAAGAACATACATATGAAGATGCTAAGTAAAAAATGTTTTTGAAAGAACCTGACAACTGATAAAGAGAAGAAAGAGTTGCTTAGATACAGGCACTGTGTCAGAAGCTGGGCTAAGCCATTTGCAGATGCTATTGTACACTTTCCTCATAGGGACTCTGGAGGGCAGTAAGCTAACCTTAGAAAAAGAAATAAATAAAGGTATGGGCTTAGCGAGATGTTTTATCTGGCCAAGGCACTTGCCATGCAAGCATGGTGACCTGAGTTTGATCCTTGAAACCCACACACACACACAAAAAAAAACTGGGTGTGGGAGCTGGAGCGAGAGCTCAACAGTTAAAAGCATTAGCTTCTCTTTCAGAGAACCCATGCGGCAGCTCAGAATCACAGTTCCAGGGGCTCTGACGCCCTCTTCTGGTCTCCTCAGGCAACAGGTTAGCAGGTGGTACACAGACACCGGCCAAACACTCAAATGCATGAAATAAAACATTTAAAGCTGGATGTGGTGACTCGCATCTGTAATCCCAGTACTCCTAGAGCAAGACAGGAGGCAGGGACACTGCCTTGGAGCTTTGGAGCCACCAAGGCAGAAGTGAACAGAGCAAGGGGCAAAGGGTAAGAGAGACGCTGCCGTAACAAGGTGGAAGGAGACGCAATGGCATTCTGGGACATATGTGTGCACACACACGAGAGAAAAAGGGGGGGTGTAAAAGCCAACATAGAACATCCACAGCACATATTTCTCCATGTTAGTAATTTTCCAGGATCCAGCTCTGGCACTGAGATACAACTGGTTGAGCTTCCATCACTACCATCCCACTCCAGTACCCCCGGCCCCTGTACAGCTGAAACTCTGAAGTGAGAAAATGAAAGCCCCGTTAGCCTCACCCCAGCTTCCAGCCACGGCCACTCCATTCTCTTCCTATTTGGATCTAACTATTCTGGTCCCTCATAAGAGAGGATCCATGGGATGCGTCTTCTGTGGCTGGCTGACTACACTTACATGATGTCCTCAAGACACTTCCATGTTGGAATATATGAACCTACTCTTGGCCGTTCATCTGTCAGCAGCCACTTCACCTTGGGCTATGTGAGCGATCCTAGGAACACGGGCGTACAAATATCTCCTCAAAGCTCTGCTTTTCATTTCTTTTAGATGGGTGCTCAAAAATGGAGTTACCAAACCATATTGTAATTCTGCTTCTCATTTCATTTGCTGTACTGTTCTCCACAGCAGTGCTAGCCTTTTAACAATCCCATTTTAGAGCTGATAAAACTGAGTCACAGAGGCTAAGCAGCAGGTACAAGGCTGTGCAGGTTAGGAAGTTGGAGGTGAGTTTCACTGAAGTGCAGACTGGGCAACAGTTCATTGGGGCTCAGTCATGGCATGGGCAGGGATAGCCCCAGCACCTTCATCAAGCAGACAGATTCCTGGGGATCTGGGTCTAGAGAAAGGGAACCATGAATGTGTCATCTGAGGGGTTGGGCTTGTGGCTCGGTTGCTTCTTGTTTAGCATGTGTGAAGCCCTGGGTTCAATCCCCAGTACAGCATAAACTGGGCATGGCATGGTGGCATAGGCCTATAATCCTAGCAACTTGGGATGCAGAGGCAGGGGAATCAGGAGTTCAGTGGCATCCTGAGCTCAGCTTAGCCTACAGGAGACCCCATCTCTAAAGAAGAAAGAATTGTCTTTTAAACAGCACATGAACCAATCAATCCCCAAGTGTTTTTCTGGTGGGTGTCGAGTTTGACAGCCATTGTTTATGTCTATGATTACTGCTATCAGTTTCGTCTTTGTTATCAAGTTCCCCATCACAATCGTCCTGTACCAGGTCACTGGGCACGTGAAAAGGTCTGGAAGTTGGGGGAAATGTAGTTATCAAGGACTTCACACGGAGCCCAGAGCCTGGTCTTTGACAACTGCTGCCTCTCAAAGAGGGACGCATTCAGTATTCTGATCAACGAGGCAACAGCCAGGCGCCTGCCCAGACCTCACTTAGATTCCTGACTGATGCTCATTAAGCAACTCAAGTCAGTGCGTTCCCAAGTGTTCACAGGGGCAGGATGCTGGTATTTTAATCTCATTAGGGAGCTGGAGCTCTAAGAGGCAGTGGCCAGAGCAGCCCTTGGCACGGTGGGGCAAAGTTCTGCACACCCAGAATACACCACTCTGCCAAGCCCACCCCATCCCCTCCAGACCTCCACCCTCCCTTGGGCCTGCAGCAAACTCTGGGAAAACAGCTTGATGAAGTCGAGGCAACAGCTGTGATAGCCGGCTAACCAGCTCAGGTAACCAGGCTGTCTGTATCCCAGAGCAGATCCGAACTACCCATCTTAGCCTGTCCTGCTCGGCTGGCATCAAGCCACAGGCAGCCCTCCCTGAATCCAACTCTCTGGGACCCCTCCTCCATCAATACCACTGAGAAAAGCCAGACCAGGCCTTGGGAATGGAGCAGCACAAAACCCCCATTGTTGAAGGAAGCAGCCATGGGAGAGGCAGAAGCCTGCATACACAGGCTGCCACGGATGGACGGCTAAAAGGGCTCCTGAAAAATGACCCTGTATGCAGACAGATGGGGGACTACGCAAATATACAGCTGTGGCTTTCCACTTCCCTGCAAGAGAAATTGCTGGGGCCTTCTCGATAAAAGCTCACACGCACACATACACACACACACACACACAGGCACACACACAGGTACATGCATACACACATGCACACACAACACATACATGCACACACATTAATGTAGTCACATACTTATTACTCCGTTTAAACCAAACAAAGAATCACACATAGATTCATCCATCTACCCACCCACCTACCCATCATCTCTCTATTCATCATTCATCGATCCATCCACCCACCCATACATACACGCAGAAATACATTTGCGTATCTATTCAGACATTGACTTAGCACCTATTGTGGGCATGACTCAAACTGAAAGAAAAAACAATCTAGATTGGAGGTTTCTAACGGGGAGACAGATGCATTGCTACTGGCACGATCTGGGAGCCTTACACTATTTCTCTAGATACCACCTATATATGTGCATGTCTTGTACAACATATGTAGGAGCTAGTATGATCCGCACATGTTCACGTCAACCATTACGAGGTTCATAACCACTTTTGTCACATGTTTCTGAACCCATGAAAGCAAAGGGAATGAGTGCTACCCACCAGGAGAGTATGGAGCTCTCTGGCAAACAAGCGTGTAGACTCTCACTGTAAGGATTCAAGATTATCACAGCCACAGCCAGCAATACACCACATGTTGGGCATCCCTCCAGAAGTGTAACTTTCTGATCTTCACCACAACCAACCTATGAGGGCCATTACTATATATTCATATATGAATGAGGCCAGCTCATTATGCAGGTAACCACACAGAGCCAGGGAGAACTCATAGAGCTTGGTCAGGTCACACACCGGCAGGGGCAGAGCTAGGATTTAAGTTCAGGGAGCCTGCTCACAAATGAGAACTTTTTAATTATCCTTGTCCAGGTAGGAGGGATTGTAGATTCTAAAATACCCATTTTAAAGATGGAGAGACTGAAACTCAAGAGGCCATGTGACATGCCTAGTAAATTCTTGAGGGACTGGGGTGAGAATTTAGCCTCCTTGCCTTCTATTCTAGTTCCATTATTGTTTAAACAAGCCAGACTTCCTCCCAAAGTGAAGGTCAAAGTGTCCCGTGCTGGGAACAAAACAGTCAAGAGACTATAGAGGTCAAGACGAAACAGACACTGTCTAGACCATGGCTTCTTCCCCTGGACTGGCTAAGATTTCCTCGGAAGAAATCCAGGAAGGAAGACTCAGCCTGTGTGAGCAGGTTGGGGACATCATGCTCCTGGTCATGGAGAGCTTCATTTTGGGTACAAGGGCACTGTGTGGGGGCAGCAACTCTGCCCTGGTCCTGCACAGGCTTGGTGCTTCACTAATGAGCAACACTCTCTCTCACTGCCAGGAAACCCTAGAAATGAGGAGCCTGCTCCTATGAGCCAGTGGTGCTCAGTTAAACCCCAGTGATTTAAATGGGGGTTATCTTTGGCACCTGCGGCCATGGCAGGCTCCAAGGTTGGCAGAGGAACTTCTGAGTTGGATCAGAAGTCCCTGGGAGGTAGGTGACCATGCAAAGGCTGGAGTGTGGCAACTCTGGTGGACTCTGGATTTGCTGAACACTGGGTGGAGTTAACTGGGAACAGCTTCTGCATCTGCAAATGAGGACAGCACCTTGCTCACTGTGACTGAACATATGTGGACATATGTGAACATACGTGGACATATGTGGGGCACTTGGCACAGTTTTGTTTTGGAAAAGAGAGAGGAGACTATAAGAATAGAGATAAGTCATTTAAATCTTTTATCATAGAACCACTTTTTTTCTGATGTTGGGAGAGATAAAGTATGTATTGCTGGGCTGAGAGATTGGGGGTTCAAGATTTTCCCTATCTGGCCCTTTTTCTTCTCACAGAGAAACCTATGGGTTCCTCTAGGGAATTGTTTGACTGGGTGATCACTAACTTCCTTTCTGATGTAATTAAGAAAAATAAAGGAAATAAGGAAGGAGAGCAGGAAGGAGGAAGCAAAGGAAGGAGGGAGGGAGGGAGAAAGAGAGGCAGGGAGGTAAAGTCTACTCCTGCAGTTATCCCTGGGAGGAGATTCCCATTGCTGAGTTTGTTAGAATATGAACAGGCCTTTACCAGAAGCTTACAGTCCAGGGGCAAAGTCAGAGCCCCAACAGCTGAGAGACTCCAAGGTGACTTTACAGAGGGTTATGGGCCCCAGGAACACAAAGAAACAGCTCTAATGTGTGCAGTGATTGGAGAGGGCAGTTTGGAAGATAAGGAGGGCAACTGCTTGGAGTTCCATGGTGACATCACGCAGAGAGAGGATGGAATGCATGAGAGGCGGTAGATGACATCACAGCCCTTGATGGGGAAGTTCAGCCAATCACATTTGGCTAGGGCGTAGCCTCCCGGGGCCAGGGAAGATAAGCTTGGACATCCAGGTGCGCTCGCCCCTCTTCTTCCCTGCGCGCTGGACCCTGGCCATGTGAGTTCATCGTTTTCCAATTATTAAACTAAATCTGTTATATTGAGCTGGTCTGGTTAATTCT
>LOJH01013665.1:0-17013 GCA_001685095.1 Ellobius talpinus
TGATTTTCTTTGGGGCTTGCTGGCTGTGGGGTATTGGGTGGGACAGAAACCCCAGCAGCCCGGCCCTCATGTTATACAGTCCCAGGACTAGGGGGTAGTGATGCAAAAGGATCCTGGGGCTTGCTTGCCAGATCGTCTAGCAATGAGGGTAGTTTTGTTTCTACCTAAAGTTTGTGTCAACGCAATGTTCTCTGTGTCTGTATAATGTATATCAGTTTTGTCTATATCAGAAGTATATACATGAACAACATTTGATGGAAGAAATAGTGTCTCATCCCTATTTCCTGGGACAGAGAGATGGGCAAGTTCTGAGTGAACAGATTAGAATGTCACATGACTGTAGCATCCCAACAGGGACTCGAGGTAGAACTCAAAATGATGAGCAGGTTTGAAGGACCCGAAAAGACAAGGAACACGGTCAGCCACATAGATCGTTTATTCTGACAAGAAGTCACATTCTAGGAAGGGCTCTTCTGGGGGCCAGACAGCAGGCTACTCTCCTAGATCTATGTCCCCACTGTGGCCCCAGCTTCAGAGATATTTCCTTTTGATATAATGAGGGCTCTGTCTGAGGCCTGGAGCTGATACAGATTAGGAAAAGATGAAATGGGAAAATAAAGAAGCTAAAGAAACCAGAGAACGGGGGATGCTCAAGATGCTGGGGATTCTACTCCTGAGAAGTTTGTTTGCTACTTGTAGCAATCTGGCAAGCGCTATCTACCTCGGGGTTATGTTCAGCTATGAGAAACAAACAAGATGGTTTTCTTTTCTCGTGTATCGCTGACTCCAAAGATGCGTTTCCATGACAGTGCCATGACAAGGCCACATAACTGTTCTTTAAAACAGTTTTCTGAGTATCCCCTTATGGTTGCAAGGTGGTGGTTTCAACATCAATTTCTATATATATTCAAAGCAGGAAGAAAGGAAGAAAGAAAAGAAGGAAGAAAGAAAGTTTCTAATACAGATGGCATCTATTCCTTTTTATCGGGAAAGCAGGTGTGTCTCCAGAAGGCCACTGGCTGACCCAGCTTGTCTTCTGGCACTGTTGCCACATGTGGCTAGGCTCAGACACATGACTGATTCGTCTACTGTTCCAAGGATCAGTGGGTCTACATCCACCTCTACAGTGGATGTCCAAGAGTCTTCATTCTTATGCAGACCAGATTGGCTTTCTGCACAGCGTCCCTCTCTGTGTTCGTCTTTGACAGCCATTGAACCATCAAGAAGGCTCCCTAAGCAAAGAGTCATCCATAGCAGTGTGAGTTGGTAGTTACCTCCAGCATGAAAAAACAAAAAGCAAAAACCAGGTTGAGGCTTGGTGCAAATCTTCCTTTCTCCTCACACCTGAAAGTCAATACATTGCTTTTGAGTTCTGTAAAATAGTGCAGTGATGTTTAAGCTTCAAATGCTCAAGCAGGCCAATATCAGACCCTCTATACAGGGACTCAGGGGCCACCACAATATGAGTCCACTTCCTCTAACTCTATGTTCAAATCGACTGAAGTTCATTTGACCATGCAAACATTATTGGTGGTCACCTCTACTCACGGGTCTGAGCCTCTTCTTGCTCCAGTGATGAATGAACTCATTTTCATTTAAAGCAATCTCCACCTTAGATTGTTGTGGCAGTAGGCAGGTTTCGATATGGCTAACTCCTAGATTCACACCTGCTGGTATTCACACCCTTGTGCAATTCTCTCCCCTTGAGTGGAAGATAGATGGATGTCTTGCCACCAATGAATCAATATGATAAAAAAAGATAGGATGTCATGAGAAAGATTAGATTATCAAAAACTGTGGTCCCCCTGCCCCAACTTTCGTGTGTTTGCTCTGATGGGACCAGCTGTCTTGATTTGAAGAGCCTCACGTGGCAAAGGCAAACAGTGGCATCCATGCAACAGCCAATGAGAAAGGGAGGATTTCCCTTGAACGAAAGGACTCCCACTTCAGCTGTAGGACCTAGTGAAGTCTCTGACCCAGTGAAAGTGAGAGGTAATACAGGTATTTTTTAAGTTGCTGAATTTGGGGAGCAGTTTCCTACAGCAGTAGGCAATAGAGCAGGCTCCTCCTTCTCTCTAGAAACTAGTGTCTGAGTCGCCTATGCATGATCAGCCAATGGAAGGTTGGCCCTGCTGTGCCACTGGTAGCAGGGTGAGAGCGGGTGGGGGAGAAGCTTAATGTTGGCCGCCTATGAGACAAGCAAGTTCTCTTAGCTGTTGCTAGCATTTGACTTTCTATGTTCACAAACTTAAAAGAGGCAAATGTCCTTTGCACACATGGAAAGAAACACTTCTCACCACTAAGTGTTACACTTTAGGCCTAATGTGTTCAGAATTCTCAACTTCGGACCCTCCATGCAGGAACATTGGAGCCAGATTCGTATGTCTGCATCTCAATCTGTATTCAAGTCTGTTCCAGTCCTTTTGGCCATGCAAGTGTCTGAGACAGTCCTTCCCATGTATGACATCCAGTGAACCACCCTGGATTTCTTAAACCAATCTCCCTTTGTCATTTGTACCTCCTAAAGACATCCATCTGTTCCAAACTTCAGCTAAGGCTGAGGGTCAAAACCTCAAGGGTCCAAGGAGGGACTTAGGCCCAAATTTTCTCTCAAATGACAATTTCACATGTGTCTGTAGCTTTATAGGAAAGGAGGAGAGATGTTTTTAAGTTTGTGAGCACAGGTTAAAAAAGTAATTGAGACTAAGTAAGTAAAAAACCACCTTCAATAAAGGAAACATTCTGTAAGCTGAAATATTGTGTGTTTTTGTGATGGCGTGTGTATATCTTCATATAGAAAACGTCACTGTCGTTAGGAAATGTCACGCAAAATAACAAACACACCTTTTTCAATCTGGTTATAAATATGCAGAATGGAGTTTATTTTACAAAAGCGTTGCACGCTTCCAACTGATGATATATCCATAAAATGCTCACTCCGAGATGTCATTAAAGCCGCATTTGTTCATTTCTATTTATTACGGGGGGAAAACAAAATGAAAAAAGTGGATTTGAGTCATATTTCCTGTGAGTTCATCATTTGCTGGCATATAACACTTGTGAATTTTATTCAATTCATTTAAAATGATTTCTAACATGCAGCCAGAAAGTTAAGGGCGTCAAGGAATTCAAAAATGATCAGCAGGCATCCAAGATTTCTCAGGAGACAGATTCAGAATCACAACGAAGGGAGGTTTTCCTTAAGAAACCGTTTCTCAGAAAAATTCCCTCTGATGAACTCGGAAGCTTCCTCATCCATTCAGCTCGTTTGTGCTTTGTTGTCAGTGGGCTCCAATGACCTTCCGAAGGTTGCTCTTTCCTTTCTAGTTTCCCCATGACTGGGTCAGATGCAGGCCGGGGTCTATGGCTCTCCTCTCAGATACCTTCAGAACATGTTCTTTCTTCTTGTTTATCCCCTAGCTGTGTGATTACAAAGAAGTCAGCTAGGTGAGCATGCTGGGAGCAGACGTGAATCTTCACCCAGAGTTTGAACAAAACCATTCAGAGGCCAAGCTTGCCCAGATGGATACACAGAAGTGGATCCTAAAAGAGGAAGAGCCAGCCACACATAAATCAAAACAGGGCAAGTAAAGCCCTTACCTCCAATCAAATAATTCCTCAATTAGCCCAAAGAGCTGAAATTCTGCAAAAATTATTTTATCTACACTGTCTATCTGAGGGCACTCTGACAGAAGTCAAATATCTTAAAAAATTTTTTAAAAAGATTTATTTATTTCATGTGTGTGGATATTTCACCTGCATGTTTGTCTATAAACCATGTGCATGCCTGGTGCTCATCGGAGGCCAGAAGAGGATGTTCAATCCTCTGGAACTAGAGCTATGAAAATCCTCTGGAACTAGAGCTATGAATGGTTGAGAGCCACCCAATGGGTGCTGGGAATCCAGCTTCAGCCCTCTGAGAAAGGAACAATGCTCTTAACCATTGCTCCATCTCTCCAGCCCCTAGAAGTCAGGTATCTTAAGGGGTGCTATAGTTTGAATGTGAAATGCCCCCCAGAGGCTTCTGGTTTGAAACCTGTATCTCCAGTGGAAGGTGCTGTTCTGGAAAGCTATAGAGTCTTTAGGTTCTGGACCTAAAGTGGGTTACTCGGGGGCCCCACTTTTGGGTCTAGTCTTTCTCTCTTGATCCTCTGAGCTGCAATCAAGCAACCTTACATTCCTGTGCCAGTCCTGCTCTTACCTGCATGTGGTCCTGTGATGACAGTACTTTCAAACCTCACCGCCCCAACCAGTTTTTGTTTGTTTTTGGTTTATTTATTTTTATTTTTGGCTGAGAACTTGGTCACAGAGAGTAGGAAAGACAAATAAACACAAGCAAAAACCAACCAATACGTAAGGTTAGGGTAGATCTGAGTCATGTTTCATGTGACTTCATCATTTGGTGGCATGTAGCACTTGTTGATTTTATTCAAATCATTTAGTTTGGTGATTATCGGGTTTTAGTTGAGTGAAAGGAGAGGGCTGAAGACTTCTGACACGTTGCGATGAAGCTGTACTCTACCATCACAGCCGTGAGCACCCCCCCATGCCACAGAGCCATGGAAGCTTTGGTGTTGGGCACACAAATCCCTGTTTCTCACACGCTGCTTACCGCTGGTCTTTGGAGATATCAGAAAGTTTGAGGCCCGTGTTTCCTAGATTCCTTCAGACCCTGAGTTCAAGGTAGGAATCAGGCCCTATTTAATAGCTGCTCTTAGCATTTAGATGGTGGGAGTGGGCCAGAGATGCCGTTTTTGTGACTGATGGCTAATGATCTAGTGCTCATGAGGTGACATCGTGTTCCAGGGTCTGGTTGAATTGCCCGGTGAGAAGCAGTGACAGTAACAGCACAAGTTGTCATTGAAATGACAGTACCGCGGTCCCTTTTCAGTCTTCCCAACAGTCTGGTAGCCAGCCCCTCAGTCCTGTGACAAGGCTTCCGTATTTCAGCTGTCCTGTCATTTTGAGCCTGTCATGTATGTTTCCGGTGCCAGCAGGATGACCAACTTTTGCCTTTTCCCAAGTTTCTCCAAGTTAGTTGAAAGTCTTGCTTCCAGAGAAATACTTGAAGACTTATAAGTCCAGGATGACTGATCTCCTGAAGAGCCAGCTCTTGGGGATGAGACATCCTACCTCTCCCCAAACCTTGTCTGAGGAGCCAGCTTGCACTCTTCCAAGAGCAGTTTAACCACATTTCCGAAGGTAAGAAAACACCTTGCTCTATTGCCACAAGGCAAAGCCGCAAGCTAGCTGGCTGGAGAGTTCCCACAGATGCACCCAGAATGTTTGCAACTTCCCTTTGGATCCACTGAGGGCTCAGCTACCTCTTCACCCAACACCACTGAATCGAGCCCCTGTCTTCAGATTGACTCGTCTCTTCTATGGCAAGACGTTAAGCGACAATCTCCAGTAAAGACCCACTCGTCTGAACAAAGGGAGGGTGCCTCACTTAGACCCTTCTTTGATTTATAACCCATTCTCCTTTTATAACATGTGGACCCAACAAACGGGAGCTTGCTGCCGAGCTCGAACAATGGAGTTGTTAGTTAACGGAATTAACAGTGTGTTGTCTCACTCTGATGACAGCGGTAAAGCAGGAGACGTGCAGCCGATACAGTCACAACTGAATCGTAATGGATGAGATATTTACAGCAAAGCTGTTCAAACATTGAATAAAATATGGGAAGCGCTAAAGCAGATGTGTTTTTATTCTTCTGAGTTGAAGCTTGTAAGGTAGAAAAGGGGGTTTGAGTAATAATCGCAGGTTCTGATTCACACGCATTAATAAATATTCATACGGCAGCCGCCGTTGAAACTTTCCAGATTCAGAAATGAAGTGAGAAAGCCCGTGCTTGCCTTGCACCGGGCTAAGTTTAGCTTCCCAGACAGACGTGTCAATATCTCCATTAGGTCTCATGAAAGTTCCTTTGATTTGCCACTGCCTTCTGGGTCTCGCTGGTGGGGCTCCCCTTCATTCTTCTTCCTTTTGTTCCTTTAGCTTTTGGGTACTTCTCCGGCTCCAACCGCCAGGAAGTAGAAAGAGATGATGGCCTATTAACACAGATGAGAGCTGTAATTTGGGAAGATGGTGGAGATGGGAGGAAATGAGTGTCCCTCTTTTGAGTTAGGCCCAGGTAAATGAGCCATATGTCCCACCAGAAAGCACAGTCCCCTCTGCATCGGAGCCATGGACGCATGCTTGGTGCCTGCAATGGCGTGCAAAAACCCAGTGCTGTTTCTGTGGCTCTCATCGCTGTCTCTGTTTTCAAAGAGCAGGAGTTTTCTTTTTGCTTTTAGAGCATCAGGGACGGCCATCTACTTTGTCCTGATAATTTGGGAACTGTAATCTGGGGTGTGCAAGTGTAAGGATCTGGGTCCAGGTTGTATTTCTGTGCCTTTCAGAGGCAGCTGTTGGGAAAGGGAGAGGAGGCTTTGTGTAGAGTTGGCTTGGATTTTCAGAGGGGGGCAGAAGAAGAAAGCAAGGGAGGTAAGTGTGTACAGGGGCCTGGATTGCTCTGGCAAGGGAGGCACAGCCATCCCGGCATGGATGTGCGTTTGGGTGTGGATGGATGTGATGGATGACCATGTGTGCCACAGCCTGTAGCACAACGGGGCTCTCGGAGGTTGCCATGACACCCTTTGTTCCTCACTTCTCTGCTTTTATTGGCGTGTGTATATACCTTGGCTTGTATGTGGAACCACAGGGCTTTGTGTTGTGTTTTCATTTTCCCTTCTGCTTTATTAATGCCCGTGTCCTTTGTCTCCTCCGCATCTCTGCGTCTATTCCCCGTGCTTGCACAGAGTCTGTCATTTGCAGTCCATTCCATGTGCCCCCCGACCCCCACGCATCATCTCCATTGGTTCCAAATGAAGCCTTGCTATTGCCTCCACTCCCCATCCTTGACTTGGACCTCAGCATCTTTTCCTTCCAATAAATTCCACCCCCACAGACTTACAGCAAGTCTTTCCTTTCCTTATGCTGCTATGGCCGCTGAAAATCTGAATGTGATGTTCTGGACCCTTGTCTGGGACTCAGAGTTCTAGCAATGGGGATGTCAAGGATGGTAGCCTCTGGTGGACAGGCCAGGGGACCAGTCAGGGAGGGGGTCCATGGGAGTGTCAACTGACCCAAGGTCTTCTAGTCACAGGGCAGTTATTCTCTGGAGAACCTGGTCCTGGAGTAAACAGGCTTCCCTGGGAGCAGATGCTCAAACAACCTGCTTTAGGGTGGGGGTGGGGGCACAAACACAATAGAGATGGGCCAGAGAGGGTTATAGCAATGGTGTTGTATTAAAAAAATTTAAATTTAAGATATCCATGTCCATAATTCCAGTACTCTCAAGACTGAGGCAGGGGTGAGGGGGTAACCTGGCGTACATAGTGAGTCCCAGAATGAGACTCTGACTCAAAAACTGCAAACCAAATGCACCAAAGGAAAAAAAATGCTCACATCAAAATGAACACTTCTTGCACAAATCCAAAGGAAATAAGCAGATTTTTATCTATATCCACAACTGATAGAAAATCTTGCAAAAAGGATGTGAACAAAATCCCACCCCACACTACATCCAGGAGAACATAGCACTGGGTTTGTTGGCGGGAGCCCAAGGAGTTGGTTGGTTGGTTTGCCAACTGGATGGAGCTGGTTTTGCTTCATGAACAATTAACAAGATTTTTTTTTTGCCTAAAGAAGGATGGGAGTGCACTATGGGTTTTAGAAGGCATATATATATATGTATATGATGTATGTATATATATACATATATATAGTAACTAGTGGAGGAGTTTATTATTATGCAATCAGTTTGTTGGAAGGAATATCGGGAAAGTGTGTCTTGCTTCTCTCCTTCATATTTCTTTCTCCTTCCTTGGACAGCCTAAATGTTAGCTTTACCATGCAGAACAGCCTGCCACACTTAGCTCAGGTGAAAAGCGAATACTTGCCAGTGACTTTTCTGTCTATATTAAGATTACGCTGGCTCCAGAGCACAGCCAAATATGTTCAAGTGCAGATGAAGCTGCTCCATGTGCCAGTGATAAACTTCCTCCAAAAATACATGATTTCAAGAAGTGGGCCAGGTAGAGCGACTTACAAATCGGTGAAAATGAGAAAATAATTACAGCATGGCTTCTTGAGGCAGCAGCTCATACTTCACTTTTTGATGAGATTCCTTTTTTAAAAAAAAAATTCGTGGGGTAACAAAGATTTTAGTTTGTGGAGAGGTGATAGGCAACCCCAGAGGTTGGTGCAGAAATAGGGGTGTGTTCACATTATTAAAGCAAATGTCAGATACATCGAATAAATAAATGATCCTCTGTCTGGGACAGACTGAGTTGTAATTTTACTCCAGCTTAAATATTCCTTGTGGCATACTCCTCCGACCTCATTCTTGAGAATCTGCCTTTATGAATGAAATTTAGTTTGAGAAAATGAAGCATTTGTCTGAATGGATGACTTACTCAAGATTGCGCAAGGAGTCTAAGTTCCATCTGTGTGGCAGGTTCTAACCTCATCACCCAGCAACTGGATTGTTTCCCCTCAACTAATGCCCCCTCGTGTGTACACGTGTGTGCGTGTGTGCACGCGCGTGTATGTGCGCATCTGTGCATGTGCACACAAGTGCATGCGTGTATTCACGTGTAGGACACTAGAACAACTTCAGGCATTTGTCTTCATGCACCGCTCTTGTCTCTCTTTTGGGGACAAGGTCTCTCACTGGTCTGCAGTTCAGCAAGGTAGGCCAGGCTGGCTGCCAGTGACCCCCAGGGATCTGCTCAAATCTGCCTCCCCAGTGCTGGGATTGAAAACACACACTGTGCCCAGCATTTCTTTTCCAATCCCCAGACTTTGGGGATTCGACTCAGGTCTTTATGCTTGTGAGTCAAGTACCTAACCCACGAGGTATCTCCCCAGCTCTGAGAATTCATTTCTTATCTATCAGCAGCTTTTGAGCTACGGGCCAAACATACCAACACTAGATACATCCCCTAAAAGCTATCTCAAAGGCTTAATTGAGCCCCTATATCTGCTCCAAAGCACTATGGGAACATTAGCACAGCAGGTGCTGGTGGGGGTGGGGAGGTAGGGGTGTGCCCCTGGCAGGCAGAAGGGGGGCAGAGGTTTTCCTGACCAGGTTTGCCTGTGCAGACCTGGTTAGCATGCAAGTATCCACCACTCAAAACTGGGCCCGTGGCTCTCACAAGGAACCCGACAACCTGGCCAATCAGCTCTGAGTCTACACGTTGCCAGGGAAACCAACACATAGTTGCAAAAACAGAATGATCACAGTGAGGAAAATATAAAATGCGGCCTTTTCATAGTCAGAGGGAGCAAGAGAGAGCACAGGGTGACTGTATGTAGCCAAGAATGACACTGAATTCAGGCAGTGTGCACCACGGGTATGCATGTGTGACAATGCACAAGAAAAGGAGTGTGTGTGTGTGTGTGTGTGTGTGTGTGAATGTATATATGTGTGTATGTATAAA
The DNA here is from genome assembly GCA_001685095.1 of Ellobius talpinus. Taxonomy (NCBI): domain Eukaryota; kingdom Metazoa; phylum Chordata; class Mammalia; order Rodentia; family Cricetidae; genus Ellobius; species Ellobius talpinus. The sequence goes on from LOJH01013665.1 coordinate 9,487, forward strand.
ACTAAAAGTCATTATGTAAATGTATAAAACTGTCAAACAATAAAAGAATGAAAATAATAAAAATGTATGCATCAGCCCAGAGTGAACTCAGAATTGGAGGGGGTTGGCTAATGAGATCCTTTGTGGTAGGCAGACGTGCGGGCTCAGGGATTATGAATATGGGCATGCTTTCCTGGTAGCCCTGACTCTGTTGAATGATGCCATGTCCCCATAGCCAGCCCACTGGTCCACCTTTCCTAGAACATTGATGCTTCTGCTTCAAGATATGAACCCCCCTTGCTTCAGACAGTACTCACCATCTGTCTGCAGCCTCACTGGCCCATCCACTTTGTCCTGTGTCTCTTATCATAGTGCCCTAATGGTACTGAGAAATGAGACCACAACAGGCCATTTTCCTAGTGAGAGTTCCCACCCAGACTTCTCATCTGGTAGTGAGACAGGTAGGTGGTTATAGTTGTCCTGCCTTGGCTGAGCAGATACTGGCCCATCTGACCCTCCCAAATTCCTTATCCTATATGCCACCATCATGGACTCTTTATTCCACTCCTTGAGTATGCCAAGATTATTCACATCTATGTTCATTCCTTAGGACTGTGGTAGCAAAGCCACTTGCTAATCTGGCTAAAGTGACAGAGCTGTGTTCCCTCCCCGACCTTGAAGCCAGGTATCTCCATGTGGTCCTCCCTCTAAGGGTCTCTGGGTATCCGATCCATGTTCTTCTCTGAGCGTCTGGAGATTGAGAGAGTTCCTAGTGTGCCTTGACTTGGAACATGTCACTCTGGTATGTGCTTCGGTTGTTACTTGGGGGTCCTCCTTGTGTCTCTCTGAGATGGTCATTGGATTATGGAGCATCATAATGGTGTAGGACCTTTTTAAATGTGATCCATAAAGCTTCATTTCCAAGTGTCATGTTCATGCTCACAGGCCCCGGTAGGCAGGACTCCCATGCATCTTTGTGGAGGGCACAGTTCAACCACCCTTTTCTGTAAGGGCTGCTGTAGATGTGGTCTGTGAATCTAGAATGTCCCCACACTTCGTCTGCAGGCCCACAGCTGAGCCGAGAGATGAGCTGTGTTCTGTGGGAAGGAGATAGGCACACGAGGCTGCTTAGATGAAAATGAGCACCAGAGAGGCTCATCAGAACTCCCAGATCTGAGAGGACGGGCCCTTTCCTTTCCAGTTGCCTGTGTGCTAGGCCTGGCGGTTCTGCTCTTCAGGGCACCTGGCCCATCTTCCTCGCTATGCTAGAATAGCTGAGGTTTCTTCTCTCCCCACCTTGGTGCTCTTGCTCTCTGAGGAATCTCTAATGCGATAAGCTATCTTGTCAATGCAGCTGGCTCTGGAGATGCTTTTGTTGCCTGAGGCCGCTGGCACTTGTTCCTGAGCAGATGCGTCAGGGCCCACTGTTACTGCTCCCAGAATCCATGTTAAGCTGCATAAGGCCTAGGAATTTCTCAGCTTTGCTGTGAGCTCGCCCTAGGCTTACCTCAGTGCTGGATAAACAACCCACACATGAGAAGCAGATCTGTGCAGCAATGCTAATACTCATTCTAACATCTCCTCACCAGCTCCTGGACTTGGTAGCCACATGGATTTCATTGTCACTCTCTATGATACTCTGAGGTAAGTGCGATGTGTCTGAAGCTAGAGCAAGAAACAGCTCCTAAGTGTAGAGAAATCAAACAAGTTGCGAGATAGAGGTCTCTGCCAGGAAGGAACCCCTACAGTCTAATTCTGGGGTGCAGTGTTAATCGGTGATGCCTATGGATTTATAATCTGTCAGAGGTCCCATGGGCCAGCTTTTCTGGCTTGCGACTGTCCTGTCTCAGCACCTCGTATCAAGCATTGCTGGGTGCTGGAGGCAGATTTTTTAAGTAATCCTTGGTGACTTCACCTTTATTTAATTCTGTCCCCCCTTGGTTGTGGGAGGAATTTGTGACCGTCGTGAGATATGACCCTATTGTTGGGAGCTGTGAACCTCCCAGATCCTGAATTTCTGGTAAACAACTTGTAATGCTTGCAGCTGCTCTGAGCATGAGACCCTCAGGAGTTCCTGATGACAGGGAAGTGGTTTCTGGTGGGTTTGGCTGGGGCGTGGCTATCAGTTAAGGATCCCTATATAAGCGGTTCTGGTACACAATAAAGGGGGCATTCTGGTATCAAGGATGAACTGTGTCTCTGTATGTCTTTGTGTGCTTCAGTCTCCAGCCCCTTGCCTGGCTCACGAACTGTATGGTAGTGCATAGAGTGTAGATGGGTGTGGTGCGCTACACCCTATGAATAAAAGGATCTTGCCACTGTGATTATTTTAAGTTGTTAACTGACTTGTAGCTGGGATGATTATTGGTGATGGGTAGGCCAAACCTGGTAGGTGGTCCCTTAAGAGAAACAGGGCCATTTCTGGAGAGAGTTCCAAAGAATACAAAGGATAATTCTCTGCTGCTATAGAGCAGGTGGGCTACATGGCAAGAGATGTGCACAGTGTCATGAGCCGCGAGCAGTCTAGGACAGAGACCAGAAAGAAAAGGGGCCTTCAGTTCTTCAACCTCAAGGGCATGGCTTCCTGCAACAGCCTGAAGGAACTTGGAGATGGCTCTATCCCTGGTTCTCACATGTAAACACTGCCCTTGTCCAATAAGATCTGGAGGAGAGGATTCCCCCCAGGGAAGAGGCCATGCCTGGACCTGTTAGCTTACAGCCAGCGAATGGGCACTGTGACAGGATGCTGAGCTATTGGCCACCTGAAAAACAAACACAGAAAACTGACAAGTATTCTCTGATGTGCCCATGCTATCCTATTAACTCACCCAAGTGCCACGAAAGGGTTTCTCTACTTCCAAAATGTCATCTCTTGGGTCCAGAAGATGCTCAGTAGGCTTGCCTTATAAGCGTGGGGACCTGAGTTCAACCCCTATAACCAAACCACGTTAAAAATTTTGCGAGGCATAATGGTATGCATTTGTAATGCCGGCTAGGGAGGAGGAGACAGTGGGTCCCTTGGGTTCATGGGCCGGCTAGTCTAGCTATTCGGTAAGTCAGGAGCCCATGAGAGACCCTGTCTGAAGAAGAATGTCGGAACCTGCAAAATTACACCTAACCCCGTCTTCTTGGAGGAAGTTCACCACTGGATATGTCCCCGAGGCTGGGTCTCCCTCCACACTCTGTCTTCCACATGTTCCCAGGCGTGGTGGTCTGCTTCCCCCTCACACAGGCTTATCAGCAATGGAGCCACGCGACCACAGACAGAACTCTCAGAAACCCTGAGCCAATGTAAATCTTGCCTTCAAGCTAGTTTGTCTCCCGTGTTTGTCTCTGAAATGAAAATTCTGGCCAGCACAGTGGCCTTTTGTACATAGCTCTTCACATCTGATTCTGGAGGCTCCCTGCTTACCACACCGTTCTCACTCTCCCCCCCCACTTCCTGCTCCTTCCTGCACCCTTCTGAACCAAGCCTGCTTGAACGTAGCTTTCCATTGACTTCCCCAGGATGATGCTGACCATCATGAGTTCTGTTGGGATCTTTTGTGATCCCCTGAGAACTATGAATAGGGAAAGAAGATGACCATCTTCCGGTTTCAGCTTGCTCTTTTAGCAAAGAGCTTTGGATTTGGTCCCCTCTTCCTCAGTTGCTCAGAATTGCCTTTGTTACTAGGCCTAGAGGAGCAGTCCTCAACCTGGGGGGCATAATTCCTTTGTGGGTCTAATGACCCTTTCACAGGGGTCACCTAAGACCATCGATAAACACAAACATTTACATTGCGATTCATATCAGTAGCAAAATTATAGTTATGAAGTGGCAACAAAAATAATTTAATGGTTGGCGGTCACCACAGCATGAGGACCTGTACTAAAGGGTCGCAGCATTGTGAAGGTTGAGAACCTCTGATTTAGTGGGTGAAGTGACAGGGAAGGGGCTCTTTGCCAGGGGAAGCATGTTGGGAGATTTTTCTGTCAGGGTGTCCCACTCAGAAGTATTTACTTTGAAGCAAGCTAAGGTTCAAACCCCTGAAATAGGTTCTGATGTGACGACAGAGCAATGTTTAAAGATTTGTTCATGTCTCTGTTGTAACCGAATTTCCCTCTGAATTCCATTTTCCTGCAGATTATTTTTGAGACCTTCTAGTAAGGGAAGGTGCATTCTGTTCTGGTAGGGAGTGCTTCTATTTTGCATACTGACATGCATTTTAACAAGGAAAAGGTCATGGACCGGGGTGGTTCTGCTTGTTGGCCTGACAGCCGACATTTACCTGAGCCTTCTCCATACTCCGAGGTTTGAAATAATTTAGTGAAATAATTGTCATGATCGATTTTTTTTTTTAATTTTCTTTTTGGACCCAGTGTTTACCTTTGTTCCTCTTGGGCTGGGTAGCTTTCCGAAGCAGAAATTTTCCTTTGATGGGAATCCACTTCCGAAGTTCTGGGTGGATGGCAAACTTTGATTAAAATCACAGACTCTTTTATGATCCCTTGGCAGAAGCTTGTGAACTCAATTGCTGCTGACATATTCCTTGACCAACATCTGTTCTTCAAGTGACATTAGTACAGCAGGAAAGGAAAGCAGCTGCGATGTTCTCAGTATAATATTCTTCCTTGTAAATTCCAGATCTCAGGGCTTCTGGCGGAACCTATAGAGGACATTCACGGGCATTGCCATCACAATAGTGGACATGCGGCTTGGTTAGCCAGTGGGATGATCAGACTTTTGACAAAGGAGAGGCAAGACATAGTGTAGTAATTAGTGTTAACTGTGGACTTGACGACCTAGAGTCTTTTGGGAGAAGAGTCTCAATGAGGGATTGTCTATACTAGATTGACCTGTGGGCATGTCTGTAGGACGTTGCTTAATTAGGTGATGGAGGAAGATCTAGCCCGCTGCGGGCAGCACCATTCCCTAAGTAAACATCCTGAACTGTACAGAGAAATTGAGCCGAGCATAGGCATCAGCATGCATGCATTAGTTTCTCTCTGCTCTTGGCTGTGGATGTGATGAGCTGTTTGAAGGTCCTTCCTTGATTCCCTGCAATAATGGACCATAACCTGGAGCTGTAAGCTGAAATAACCCCCCTCCCCCAATTTTTGGGTCAGTGAATTTATTTTATCAGAGAAACATAAATGAAACTAGAATAACCAGGGTCTGTCTCCAACAGTTTCTTTCACTCCTGTTAAGAAAAGAGGGGTGTTCTGAAAGAAAGGAGCGGATTTGTAACCCGAAGCTCTGAATGCCACTTCAGAGAACACATCACAGCGAACAGAGCCATGGCCTCCTAACGATGGGCCCGGCCTAATAACCTGTGATATGCCCCTTTACTATGGTAAAGGAACGTTGTGGGAATGAAGATCTGAAGAAGAGGAGGCTGTCTGGGTGGGTCAAGGCAATCAGAAGGGTCCTTAAAAGACAGAGAGAAGTGGTCCAAGGAGGCAAGGAAGCATGGATGAAAGCAGAGGTGATGTGTTTTGAGAGTTGGGTGACAGGCTAGGAGTCAAGGAATGCTGGTGGCTGTAGAATCTAATGAATGAATGAATGAATGAATGATTCGAAAAGACACTGATATTCCCCAGAGCTTCCAAGAGAAACACAATCCTTAAAGATTTATTCATTTTTATTTATGTGTGTTTGTATTTGTGCCTATGGGTAGGAGTGCCCAAGAGGCCAGAGTCACCAGAATCCCTGGAGCTGGAGTCCCAGGCAGTTACAACCCTCCCCACCTGGGTGCTGGGAACTGAAGTCAGGTCCTCTGAAGAGAACAGGAAATGCTTTTGGCACACTGAGCCAAGGCTCCAGTCCTGAGAAAGTTGTTATCCAGAGAGTGGAGAGTCACATTAGACTTCTCTCTTGGTGGCGGTGACCTTACTATGTTATAATTCAGTGACCTTGTAAAGGAAGGCCTGGCACAAATCAGTCACTGGCCCAGATTCTAAGCAATGAAGGATGATAAGCAACAGCAGTGCAAATAAAAAAAAGCCAAATAAATGAGAGCATAAGTTCAGAATTTGAGAATCATTTGAAGAAGACAAACAGGGGGTGGCAGCGGCCCCCAACCATAAAAGTGGGGTCAGGATTTTGTTTTCCTGTGTTTGGTGATATCTAGCTCAAATCTGACTGTTGAAGGGTAAAGAGTGGGGCCTGCCCAAGTATTTAGGGCATTAGGCACGGGGGGGCAGGTGTGGAGACTGCGGAGCTAGACAAATTAGAAGGCCAGGTGGAGGGAGCACAAGGAAGCTCTGAGAGAGACTGAGAAGGTCGGATGGTACCCGACGAAGGTAAGGACTCTGGCTTTGCATCTCGGGAGGTTTGTAAGTGGACGTTGTTGGCCCTAATGCGCAAACTAAAGAGATCACTTCGGATATTGCTATCTTAAGCAGGCCTGCCATATGGCATGGTCCAATTCTGTCATGCTGACTTTCAAGGGTCCCTCCTGGGGTCTTAAAAATCATATTATAGCTGACTGCTAACGTGCACAAGAGTTGAGGTCTGGGACACCAGAGCCACACTGCTTGTCTCTGTGTGGTTTCTGCATCGTATCGGCCCTTTCTGTGAAGCTGAGAACTACAAGTACTTGGGGGTATTTTATGGATCAATGAAATAGTAATGAAGTTGGAGGTGCTTTAAGTTTATATATAAAGCTGGGTCATCTAGAGGTCAGACACCATTACAGAAATGCAACAGCAATGAATATCTTTGATAAATTTGATTTTTAAGCCCTAACCCACGTCCTGCTGATTTTACATATTATGAACTATAGACCCACAATTTCTTGAACGTAATTCTGGAGGAAAACCCAAAACACCCTGAAACCCAATGGTGTATTTTCAGATTTTTATCTGAAAGTGATGGCCAAGATTAAATTAAACTGATAAACACACATACCCAAGTATGCATTGACATACGCATTTATCTTTATTTATTCTGCTGAATAGAAGTGATCATATGTCTCTGCATAAATATTGGGTTTGATGACACAAATCTGCACCATCATCTTTGGGATGGTTACTTAATGTACACAAACCAAATTACCTAAGGTCCAAGGGAGATCTGAATTCAGTAATACATTTGAGTAACAGGATTCTAGATAGGAGATCATGAATTGCTGTATCATGAGAACATGTGACCGTGGTGGGTCTAGTCACAACTGATGCATCTACATGCAACTGCTAAATCTTAAGGCTCCAAGAACATCGTGGAAGAATGGATAGAAGATTGCAAGGACCAGAGGACCCGGATGTCTGCGGGAAGATAGTGTCTTCTAAATGTGACAGGGAAAGCTGCACCCAAGAAATCTCAACAGTGTGGTAACCTAGACAAGACTTGCCCAATGACAACAGCAACTGACATGCCAACCCAGACGGGAGAAATCTTGCAGGGTCCCATCCCTCGATGAAGAGCTACAGGCAATGAATGGATGCTGAGAGAGGGAGAGGTAGTATTCTATAGGAATGAGCACCCTGATAGGTTATTCAATCCCAAGTGGTCATCCCTGAGTACACACACACACACACACACACACACACACACACACACACACACAC
>LOJH01013666.1:3973-24669 GCA_001685095.1 Ellobius talpinus
ACATACATACATACATACATACATACATACATACATACATACATATATACAAGAGGAAGTTTGATAAGTCGAACCCTAACAAACAGTTATGCAAATGAAAATAATTTATATTAAAATTAGCCTTTAGCACATTCAAAGTGATTGTCTCTCTAAAATTTATTCTCTTGCCTTCCTTCATATCTTTTGAGGTCAGTGACATTTGGATACTTTATCATAGATTAATGATATTTCCAGACACCTAAAATAAGGCATTGTCAAATGTATAGCAGGAAGCATATAACTTTAAGATGCAGATGTAATTTTGCTTCTTAAAAAATTTTTATTTAAGAGAACAAATAGTAGCAACTTTTATCTAACTGTTTTGTTGTTTGAGACAGGGCTTGTCTGTGCTGGAACTTGCTATGTACACCAGGCTGTGTAGTCGGAATTTTTCATGTCTGAAATACCTGCTCCCTAAAACTGGCAGCTGCTTCCCAAATAACTGACTTGGAAATTTAATATAAATTATAAATGCTCGGCCAATAGCTCAGGCTTGTTACTAACTAGCTCTTACAACTTAACCCATTTCTATTAATTTGTGTGCTGCCCTGAGCCTTGTGGCTTTTACCTCTAACCCATTTTGTATGTCCAACTCATGCTCCATCTGGCTGGTGACTCCTCGGACTCTGTCCTTCCTCATCCTATCATTCTCAGTTTGACTTTTGTACGTATCTTTATCCTGTTCAACTATTGGCCAGTCAGCTTGTTTATTAAAACCAATTATAGTGACATATTTACACAGTGTACAGAAGGATTATTCCACAGCTAGGCTGGCATCTGCCTGCCTCTGCATCCCAAGTGCTGGGATTAAAGGCATGTGCCACCACCTGACCTTATTTAACTTTTTTTAGATCTGTTTTATTTTATATGGTTGATTGCTTTGCCTACATGTATGTATATGTACATAGAGGCCAAAAGAAGGTGTTGGAATTACAGATGATTGTCAACTACAATGTGGATTCTGGGAATCAAACCCAGGTCCACTATAAGAACAAGTACTCTAAACCATCGAACTATCTTTCCAGCCCTTAAATTGTAGTTTTTTAAAAGTTGACTTAAATTCTACTTGTCTTTACATGTTACTAAATAAATGCTTTTCCTCGCTTTGAGACAGTGTCCTGCTGTGTAGCCAATGCTGGTATTGAACTCAAACCTTCTCGTGCTATGCCTTTCTTGTGTGCTGGGATTACCATGTCTAACTGTAAACAATTTTTTAAAAAAGACTGGTGCTGTTAAATGATCCTTCTATACACTGTGAATATGTGTTACTCCCATTGGTTAATAAAGATCTGATTGACTGGTAGCCAGGCAGGAAGTATAGGTGGGACAGCCAGACTAAGAATGCTGGTAGGAAGAAGGGCAGAGTCAGAGAAGCCTCCAGGAGAGACAGAGAGAGCAAAACATGATGGAGGACAGCTAAAGCAACAAGCCATGTGGTAGTACGTAAATTAATAAAAATGGGTTAATTTAAGTTGTAAGAGCTAGTTAGTAATAAGTCTTGAGCTATGGGTCGAGCATTTGTAAATAATACAAGCCTCTGTGTTAGTTATTTGGGATAGGAATACTCCCCTTTTAACTTGGTTATATTTAAATTTTAATGCTATATTTTTAATGTATATTAAAGTACAATGGTAAGATAATAATTAGGTAAAATATTTGTGGGTCCCTGTTCTGTTTTGCAAAGAATTGGTCTGTAAAACATAGACCTTGGACATGTACCTGGTTGCTGAATACCTGTCACTGTTTGCATGATGAATGCCAGAGCATGTTGTGAACTCTCTTTTTCCTCTGCATTTATCCTAATTCTCATTCTTCATTCCAAGGTAATATAAATGGGAAAAAAAGAAATCACACAAAGAGGACAGATGACCCTCCAGAAGATGTTGATGTTGAAGATGCACCCAGGAAAAGGCTTAGGACAGATAAGCACAGTCTTCGGAAGGTAATGTTTTGGGCTTTCCTGGCCTATAAGAATATTGTAGAATTCTTGAGATTCAGCCAAGATAGAGGCAGTGAGGTATTTTGGGCTCTTGCCAAAGTGGTATTCAGAAGTAAGGCTTGCCCTTTTTCTCCATTGCAAAGACCACTGAAGAAAGGACATGCTCATTAACAATTAGGAACATCACCACAGAACTATTGATACTAGTCTATTCAAGAAAAGAACATCCAGATGCTTTGAGTAATACACAATATTTTGATTTTATGTGTTAAAAATTACTCTTAGGTTGAAGGGGCTTATTTCAATGCTAGATTACTTAAGTAGAATAAGCCTGATATTTAGTTTTATTGCCAATACTAGTCAAAACATTTTGTCTGTAGGGATTATTATTTATTCAGTGTGTGGATGAGGTACATAAAACACATTAAAGATACTTTGCACAGCAATAGGAAGTTAAAGAATCTATGATAGATACTGGAAATGGATTACATGAATTTATTCACTTTGTTAGTAATTCATGATCTTGTTTAGTCACTGGGAATCCAGTCTGGGCATCATAGAGGCAAAATTGAAACTATAGTATGGGTGAAAAGGCAACTCAGGGCCTTGAGCCTCAGTATTGCCAGCATTTGTTAGGACAACTTGCTTGGTACCTGATAGGAAGTGAAATTGACCAAGATCCATATGTGCAAAGCAACAGTGGATTTCTCTGTCTGCTATTTGAAGCTCACACAGAGAGAGTGAGCCTTTTAGCACCATTTGTTTCAACTTTCTTAAGATATCTAAATAACTTTTTGGTAAATTGAATTTAAAAGATTTTCACCATTATGGTCAGAGTTTTCATTTCTTTGTTTTTTGTTTTTTAATACTAGGAATTGAATCCATGGTTATGCCAGGCACATGTTCTACAACTAGCTGGGCCCCCTTTTTTATTTTGAATCTTTATTTTTAATGAATTATTTTTATTTGTGTGTGTATAATTGTATTCCATGGAGGCAACAAAAGGGTGTATAATCCCTTGGAGGTCGAATTCCAGATGTTTGTGAGTTGCCAGACAAGTGTTCTCAGACCCAAACTTTGATCCTCTGCAAGATCAGCAAGTGCCATCTCCTGTTTTTCTTTTCAAAGTGGAATATCACTAATTGCCTAGCCTGGTCTTGAACTCACTCATTAGCCCAGACAAGCTTTGAGTTTATGAGTTTCCTGCCTCATTCTCCCAAGTAAATAAAATTATACATGTATAGTGACAGACTCAGCATGTTGAAACTCTCCCCCCAATCTTTAGCTGTGGAAGGTGTTTTACTATTGATCTCTGAGAGCTAAATATTGCCTAAAAATTTGAAACCCCCAGTGTAGTAGCATTATGTGTTACACTAGTAATGCTGGAACTGACATAGAAGGGATGACTATTTGATTGGACCTTTTGAATAGAAAACTAGATTTCCTCTGCTTTGGATTCAGTGGGACGTTTAGGGAGAACATGAAATATAACTTATGTAAGGTATCTTAACAGAACTATGGCAGGTATTGGCACAGCCCTGCACACAGTACCCGTCTAACAGCTTCTAGCATAGGAGGTAAGAAAAGAATCAGTTCATAGTATTTAAAAAATCAGTTTGGGAAACTGTGGTCCTCTTGAATGTGAGGAACACATTTTCAAAGGAAGAAGTTTCTGTTTTGTAAATTTTCAGCAACGTGTGTTCATTCACATTAGGAGAATTTTTTTCCTTTATTTTCTTTCTCTTTCTCTGCCCCCCCCTTTGAATAATAGAGAGAGACAATCACCGACAAAACGGCCAGGACAAGCTCTTACAAGACCATAGAGGCAGCCTCCTCGCTCAAGAGCCAGGCAGGTAATGTGGTCAGGCTCCTTTATTCCTGGCTCCTCTGGGTGCCTGGGCAGGTAAGCAGAGCAGCCTGCTCCTGCTCTTGGGGAGCCTCTAGTGTGGGCACCTGAGAGGTATAGAGATAAATGAGAGCAGGATTGGGCAACTCCAAGGATGCCTCAAAGAATCAACAATTAAGCTAGGATCAAAAACAAGTATGAAAGATCTTGTGGAATTGAAAAACAATTGATTTAATGTGCAAATTGTCATAGCCATATTGAAGTTACTTTTCTCCTGATTTTTCACTTAACTTTTTCAATTTGAAATTTTATTAGAAGAGAAATTTAAACCAGAAATACTCAGATTTCTTTATGAGTTGTTACTATAAATTCTTTCACTCTAATTTAGGCTCCTGATGGTTCATACTTACCAACCAAGAGTAAAAGTCATGACTAGTTGTTTCTATTTCATATGAATAAGAAAGCAGCTTAAAGGATTTTCTATGAAAAACATCTAAGCAGTAAAAAGGACAAAATCAGACCCTTTGACCTGTTGGTGGATTATCCTGTTGAGACATCTGTCTCATAGATTAGCACAGGTGCTCTCCTTCTCCAACTTTGGGGTGAGGAGGTATGGTTGGAAAGACTGTTTTCTTTGTGCTGCACAAGATGATCAGGTTTTTAAAAATCAGCTATTTTTTAAGCAAACACTTGTGGATGATTGGAAATTTGAACATAGAATGACTATTTTTAAATATTAAAGTGATATTGTATTTAAGTTTTTACTTTAGAGGTATACACTAGGCTTTTTATGCATGAAATTCTATATGGAATTTGCATCAGATATAATTGTAGGGGGGGGTCATGGATCCAAGTGTGGATGAAGCTTCACTGGCCTTGGGTTGTTGGTTTGGGGGGGTGTAGGCAGTAGTATGTGGGACTCATTGTATAGTTGGCTTTTTTTTTAAAAAATACAGTCAAGAGTTTTTTATGATAAAAAGTTAAGCCCTTACTGACAACTAAGGATGTCATCTTTACAACTTCACTTATTTAAAGCAGTAAGGAGGTGGAAGATTTAAAATTTTAAACTTTATAAAATAAACTTATTTTACAGCAACGAAAAATCTGTCCGATGCTTGCAAACCACTGAAGAAGCGAAATCGGGCTTCTGCAACTGCATCTTCAACACTGGGGTTTAGCAAAAGTTCATCTCCTTCTGCATCCTTAACTGAGAATGAGGTAAAATAATGATAGTGATATCATGGCATTCATGTGAAGGCCATTAGTTACTCAAGTTGCAATGTGAGTGAAAATCTTATTTTAAAAGAATTATTATGTTGGTGTTCTCCATAGGATAGATGAGATTCAGGTGTTATTAGCCATCTAAAATTCACAAACTTGAAAAAAATAGTTCACTGAGCACTTTGGATACAAATACACACATGCACATGGTGAATGTGTAAGTGTACATACATATTTCAGTCTTGTTGCAGAGTAATTGTTGCAATCTGTTTTAAAATGGTATGTTCTGTAAACCTCACTGTTTTCTCACATGAAAGGAAATTCACACTGGTTTTACCAGGACATGCTACGATGGCCACTGAACACTGTTGGCCATACTGACACTGGCCACTGTGCACCCACACTGGTGGAACGGAGGGGTTCAAAAACCTGTGGGGAAGCCAAAGGTTACTTGGTCCTCATGCGTTGCGTGTCTCTGGTACTCTGTTCTGGCATATTTCAGATGTGAGTGTGGAGGCAAGTTAGAACTGTCACTATACTAAGATTCCTATGTTCTCTGAACTTGCAGAATATATGATAGCAGAGAAGTCGGTGGTACTGTAACAAGCTGCTGCTGCCATCACTGTAGTGTAGCATGTAGATGGTGTTACCAGTTCTAAAGTCTGCCATTGCCAAAACAGGGAGCAGCTACAAATGAAGGAAGGGTGTTTGTTGTTTTGTTTTTATTGTTTTCCTGTTTTTGTTTTTTTTTTTGTATAGAGGTAGTTTTAATTTTATTTGGTTCTAGTGACTACCTTTATGGACCTTACTTTCCATTTTTAATTTCTTGTTATCTTGGTCTCTAATTCTGTGGGGTTTTTTTATTGTAGACTGGAGATTTATTTTCACAATATTTGTAAGGAGTTGATAACCTTGGTCTTCATGGAACAGGATAGTGATGTGGGAACTAGACAGTCCCCTTTCTCCTTTTGGATCAAAGGCAGCACTTCTGGCCTGGCCTCTACTGTGGTCCCTAGTAGAAGGTTGGATGTGTCTTTGCTGTTTCTTCCCATTAGTGGAGAACTGGGCTTTCCATTGCATGGTGGTCAGGGACCTGGTTGGCCAATGGAACACCCTTGAGAACTCTGTTGTTCACTGCTCTGAACCTGAAAGTGTGGTGTAAATCCAGACTGTTCCCTTAGTATGATGTCAGTCACAGACCAACTCAGTCATAATCTCAAGTGCTCATATTCACAGGTATGGGACTTGCTGATAGTTGTTATATGTAGAAAATTAAACATTTTGTTTAAGTGTGTACATTCAATTCATTGCTGGGCTTTTATCTAAAATGTTACTAATACAAAAAGACTAGTTTTATACAGATTATTTTCCTCTCTTATCCACATTTAGATTAGCAGTCTAGAAAATTAAATAAAGATGGTCTAAAGTTCCAGATAATCATATTAAAAATGGAAGATTTCTGTTCTAGAAACCTCGTTATTTAGACATTTAAGTTGGAATTTTCATTTATGATTTTTTTTTAAGTGCTGGGGTTGGAACCCAGGGACTTGTGAATCCTGTTCTACCATTATGTTATGTTCCAGCCTTATAAAGATCATAAACAGGTTTTTCTTACTTCATATTTTGGTTTAGTTGTCCAAGTGATATTTTACTTAAGTTGTCAGAAATGGGAGAGAGAAAAATACTGAATTACTGAACTTTTGTCTGTCATTCTTGATCATCAGCATTGGGTATTGAAGGTGACGACAGTGAGGGTGGATCAGACAGCAGCTGGTGTCATCTCTGGCTCAATAGTCTGAACTTGGAAAGACTAAGATAAAGCATTTTGTAACAAGACTTAGTTGCAGCACCAGAAAGTTGGTAGATGATTTAAGTACATTTATATTATGTAGGTGATGCATTGAATTAAAACCCCTTCTTATATTTTGAAGGTGATAACATAAATCTCACAGTATACATTACGTTCTTATATAAAATAAATTTCTAGGCCTTCTCTATTGGACTACTTATATGACTTGTGTGACTGTTCTTTATAGCTTGTTTTATAGAGTTGCACTGTTAATTTAAAAACATTAGGTGAACAAGTAGATTTATCCAGTATGCGTCAGTACTACTGACCCCCCACAGTGAATGTTTACAGGTGTACAGTGCTGAGTGCCTGAAACACATGAGCAAAGCATTAGTGTCATGAAAAGCTGTGGAGACTGTTGAATCTAGTTCTAATGTGAAAATTACTGTTTGGGGAATCAGACCACCTCTTCGCTTTGGACCACATGTTTTGCATGTTTATAGTTCCCTCCCTTTACACACTTGATTGAAAGAAAGAGGATTATGTAGGGTTGGTATTACAAGACATTTTAGGTCATGTTGTATTTTAAATTCTTGGAAAATGTATATGATAAATTTATATTGGAATAGTTATTAATTACATGGTATTACATCACCCCAATGAAGAGATTAAAATTGCACACTTGCATGACAAAGACCTGTGAAGGAATTGATGTGATTTAAGTGTTTTGTAACTTCATTTTTTGTTCCCTTAGTAGAGCAAATTCTTATTTTTTTCGCCTTCACTGGTAACAGCTTTTATGGGAGCCCACATCAGTCAAGTTGGACTTGAATTCAGCCGCCCTGTACTGCACTTAGAATGATGTAATACCCCAAGATGTCTGCTGCAGGTGGTGCATCATCGTATACACTAAGTGACATTTCTATCACAATCATTTTATGGAAGATGTGATAATCTGTTTTTACTGGTATTAATAAACACATACAATGAAGAAAACAGATAACAAATTTTAAGACCAAGGTAAGATAACCAATCAAGGCCATTTAATCAATCACATTCATCTCATAATAGAAACACATTCATATCCTAAAGATTAATCTGAAGTTCAAGTTGAGGAGAAGGCCCTCCAGTTGAGGCTGTCCCAGGACAGAACTGTGACAATGGCACCATATTGAAGAGTTAATGCTCATTTTTTCTCTCTAATTCATAACTTACTGAATTTTTATGGAAAAAATGTCAGCATCTGTTCACCATCAATAAGAAAGAATAAACAGGACACATTAAGGGGTCCTTCGTCAACTATTTTCATTGCCAATGAGATGTATTCAATATTGTAGATAGTAAACCAGTTTCCCACATAAAAGGCAGGAGTAGTTTTGATTCTGTCCTTTTTTACTTGACAGTTTTACTATGGCACTAGACACAGTAGATTTTTAGGGGAAAATGCCATTTACAGTATCATTGTGAACCATTCAACTAATGATCCAGTCACTGATATCTAGAAGACACCATAATCAGGTTATTTACAATAACCACATCAGTTGTTTTTGTAGAACATCAGCATCATGTTTTAAATGTTGTGGTCCTGGATGCCCAGCTGGGGCATATTCAGGTGCCCGCATGTTTGCATGGGAAGAAAGGCTCCAGTTGTCCTCAGCTCAAGAAGCAGAGCTTGTGCTGTGCACAGGTGTGTGTCCGGTGACCAGGCCGTTCCACACAGACACCTCAGTATTGGACCTGTGATGAAAGTTTTTGAGAAAAAATTTTGTTCCAAACCATTAAATAATGTAACGCATGTAAAACACAGAGTGCCTGGCACCTTGCAAGGACTCAGTGGTTCACTATTGTGACAGTAATGGTTATTACAATAAAAATAATAAAATCACCACCATTCCATTTTTATCCAAAAGTATAAATTTTTCTTTGGCATGAAAAATGATCCTCTTGACTGCATCATGCATGTGTGGATAAAATAAATCCAGAAGTAGCAGAACCCTAGCTCTGTTTGTGTGACACAGTAGGGTGTTGGACTGTGAGGTTGTGGTCTGGTAGGTCATTCAGCTGGTTCTGCTCAAATGTAATGAGAGACATGACCTCAGAGAATACCTAATGTGAGCATTTTAAGTTGTACTGTTCTTAAAGGACATGAAAGATCTCAGGTAAAATAATTTTTTAAGAAAATATAAATCACAAAAGTGTGAAGAAATATAATGATGTAGAAATGGCCCTGGTTCAAGAAATGATTTCTCAAAAGATACTATACTGAAAGGTCTTGGACAGAAATGAAGGGATTTCATTTGAAATTAGAGCATGATGAATTTCAAGTGGGTTCCCAGGATGCTAGTATGCATGTATTACTAATATTCCTGCTAGATACAGCAGGAATCAGCTACAAGACAGTCACTTTGCTCTGTAGTGGGGAAATGAGAACTTCACAACTAATGGTGATGTCCACAGCGTGGCACAGTTAGTACCTTCTGAGTTTAGAGAGTATGAGGGGAACAAGAGTGGGGGTCATGGAATATTCTTCAACTAGGGAAGACATAGCCAGCCCACCTGGGGATAGGTCGGAGCAGGATCCTCAGGATTCTGTAGTGAGTGCAGAGTAATAGTCCTCCATGTAGGATTTCCCTGCCCCAGCAACCAGCATTAGTCTTAACAGTAAATAAGCAGAGTTCCATGTCAGCTCTTGGCTGGCCTTTACTAGAAGAGATGAGTAGGAAAGAGGTGACTCTTAAACAAGTGTTTATCAAGAAGTAATAGCTTGTCTGCCAAGAGTACAAAAATTATGTAACAAATTCGTTATGCTACAAATTTAACATGGAATTCCTTCATTTTCTATAAAAATGTCAAAAAAGCAATGCTACCTCTCTAGCCTTAGGTCTTTTGAACTGCCCAGTGTTGAGTTTTGCTTCTGCCGTACAGAGGATTATTACCATTTGATCCTATTTGGCTTCCTTCAAACCATTGTTTGTATACTATGTTTGCCTGGCAAGGGGAGGTAGCTCTCTGATTCAAAAGAGGTGAAGATTTGGGTGAATGTATAAAGGTTTGGATTATAGCTGTTATAACAGTGCAAGTTGGCTGTTACACAGAACAGCACACCAGGGAGTACACATGCTGGATAGAGGCCTGTGCCCAGCAGCCCGGTCCTTCAGGTGCTCCTCAATCAGCCCCTCTGCTCCAGATGGACTTCTGCCTCCTTGGCAGCTTTTCCTCAAATGAAAAATGAATGTTGTCCTTTAGTCACGATGCCTTTAAGTGTAGTTGTAGCTCAAAACTTTATTATTCATATCTATTTACATCTGTGTTTCCTAACACAAAACAGCTATGATATTTTTAAGAGGATGTCCTGAAAACCAACAAGAAATGTAAGCATGACAAGGAAGTAAAATATCAGGATCTAAGAGAAAAGGGTTCCTGCTCCATGCATGAGAGCATCCATTCTACCCACTGCCTCTGCAGAGGTATAGAACAACCTGATTCTGGCATGGGGTGGGGAGCTTCTAAAGTTGGTCTCTCAGCCAAGATATATCTAATTCTGGGTTTACTTGAGATAGTTCACATAAAAGCACCAGAAAACTTAAAATATTGTTCTCTGGTGCTGGAAGGCAGATGAGAGACAGGGCCTTTTCATTAATGATAGGACATGTCACAAGAAAAATAAGAAAAAAAAACACAAGAAAACCTCACCTGGCAACATGCACTCATGCCATGGTTGTGTCTGGAGCCTGTGGGCTGGCTAGATGAAATAGGTTACTAGTTCCCATTTAGGGTCTGTAACAGAAATACAGAAATACTATATAAAGAAGGAAATAAAACGTAAGAAAACATCTCATTTCTCAAACAAAAATTGGTGCCTGTGTTTATATAAAATTTAAATGATTAAAGAGTGCTCCTGAGAAAAGATCTCTTAGTCTGGAGTGATGGCCAGAACTCAATTTTGTTCTGTCTATATCCTTCAGCATTGGTGTGTATTCTATATAAGCTCCTAGCTCACTCAGCCCACTTGAGTGTAATGAGGAACCCCAAGTGAGTGGTTCTTTGTTGGCCTCAAGTTGCTTTATGTGGGCCTGAGATGCCCCATGAGATCATGGCTCCCTTCTTTAGGAAATGTTTATCCAGTGGCAGGTAAACCATAGGGTCATTAATACTTAGTAAGTTTGCTTTGTTTCTCTGTCATTGATTCTAAAGTACCATATGTCTTACACACATTCAAACATGTAGGTTACTGAACTACCTTGATCCCTGCTGTCCAGGTGGACTTCTGTTAGGGACCCCAAGGACCTTTGGATTGCTAAATGTGCAGCATCTTATTATCAGTAAATCCATTACCCCAGTTTTTGAAAAATTAATTACCAAGGACTGCTTTTTATCTTTGAGTTAATAAAATCCAAATTATCTTTTGCTAGAGAAAAGTAGAAGGGCTTTTTCTAACATGCTTTCAGAGCTTTTATTGCTTCTTACTGATATTTAGAAAGCTTTTTGGGTTTCGCTTTTGTTTTAAGAAACATCAGTTTCTGTATATCTTAGCATTTTTGGTGATTGAAATTGACTTTGTTCCTTTTAGGTACTGTTTTTATTATTAGATTATTAGATTTTTTTTCACTAATTTTCTTGTCAGTGATGAAAAATGGTCATCCTAATACACAGAAAAGTATGTTTGCATTTGTCCTTGTACAAGAAGGGTAAGAGACATGCTGTCTTGGGCTTACTAGCAAGGGTGTCTTTCCAGGAACCTGACATTTTGTCAGACCTGTGTGTACATCCATATTTATAATTTCTTTCTATTCCATGTAGTTGTTCATATACTTTTAACATATAACTTTGGCAGTATTTTTAACTTGCTAGCATTCCAGTGGTATTCTGCTTTTAAAAAAACAACTGGGATCAGGTGGAGTCCTAGTCTTGATACAGGGACATTTTGCCAGTCACGTGAGCTAAGAAAGCAGGTAGATTACTGGTTCTTGTTCTCAAGCCTTCCAGGTGAGGACACATGACCTGTTGCTGCAGCTGACTGGACCAGGCACCTGTACAGTCAATAGAACATTTAGAGATCAAGTAAGGGTAAGGACTGGCCTTTATGGGAGCAGTAGCTGTGCAGCTGACTGGCCACTACTCTCATGTAGTCTTTGCTACCCTCTTAGGCCAACTATATAGAAACTGGCATAGAATAGATGAATATGAAGCACAATGACTTTCTGTGGACTAAAGAGTTTTTTGGTTTTGGTTTTCTTTTTTCTTTTTTTTCTCTCTTTCATGTTCTCAGTAACTCATACCTTTAAATTAAGGAGCAACTAGGAGAATTCTAGTCTGTATTAACTTTAATAAAAAAATTTTGGATTCTAGGATTTTAGAATGGTTGACTTAATTTAAAATTGTCTTAATTCCACTCTTAATATTTCACTGTGATGTTAACTGGAAGCCCTGCTTGAGATCAGTCTTTTAATTTTAGATCGTTATATCTGCTGAGCACAGGATTCTTACCATTTGTAAATCTAAAAGTCTGTGAACGCACTTCTACGCTTATTCCTTTATGAAATCATAACTTAAACATGAAAATAATGTTGGTTATAGAAATATTTATTGTTCAAGGTCTGTAATTGTGTTAAAAATGATGTAGTATTCAACTTGTGAAGGGAATTGTTTTGTCAAAAAAATTAAAAACTCAATGTATATCAGCCCACGGAAGGGCAGGGGTCTACTTTGTGGCCATAGTGGGTAAACCCCAGTTGCACTCATTGAGCTTTTCTGGTGGCCACATAGCTCCTGGCAGTGGGTTGGAAGATGTCTACTGGGTCACATGATGTTTGGTAATGCCGTCTTGAAAGTCCCTGTAATAGATGAAGGAGACGACATTTCCTGTTTGTGAAGGAATGTGTGTCTAAGGAAGGTAGGCAACTCAGTACTGTCACTTACTGAGTAGAGAGTGGAGAAAGTATTTTCAAACTCAAGAAAACTTTGGAAAGTCAGGAACTAAGCTACTTGGAAATATGTGCCACAAGCATGACCTTGGTGGACACAGGAAGCCACAGGAAAATTCTTGACAGTCTGTGTCCCATCAGTCCTTCATTTTTCTTTTTTCAAATACATTCTGTTGGATACTGAATAGATCATAGATGTCGTAGACTGAGATCTGGGACTGTGTTGGGACCATTCAGGTGATATGTCACTTCCACAATGGCATCTCCAAGTAAGCTGTCACCTGGTACACATGGAGGTGGAGCCTGCAGCTGGAGTGAGGCGCACACTTGGCTCTACTTGCAGGTGGTTTGCTGAGCAGAGAGCTGAGGGACCCTCTTGACTGGGTAGGGGTTTTGTCCATTTGTGGGGGAGGATGTGGTGGGTGAAAGTGGACCTTCTACAATCTGTCATGGACTGTGATATTGTAAGGTCTATATTCTGTATGTGGATAACAGACCCAATCAGGAAACGAGCCTTATGTGTGTCATTAACATTTATATTTCCATTCAAAATATGTATTCAGTGTTTATTTCCGCAAACAGACTTTGTTAATTTAGGAAATATCTCCAAGTGGAAACGTGCTAACTTTCTGTAAATCTTAAATAAAAGGTGCTGTTCCTTCCTCTGACCCAGGACTGGTTTGTGTTTTCTGTCTTTCTTTCCATTCCTTTCTCTTTATAGTTTTTAAGTTTGTTTTATTCACACTAAGGGAAGAAGTGGGTTGGTGAATGGAGCATGGGCTTTCTTCCATGGATGCTGTGCTAAACATCCTTTGGGTCTCAGTTCCTTCATCAGTTAGATGGGTCAGCCTTGTGTGGCTATGGGAGCTGCTCTCTGAGCCAGGGCAAGCTATGTGACTACTGATTCCTAAGGACCTGGGCTTCCCTAGTACTCACTTCAGTATCAGAAGTGCTCAGATCCCCACCTGTGATCCCCATATATGATGGACATACTAATTTGGAGTTTAAGCTCAGAGCATTTTAAATGACCTCTTTCTGGATGTTGATGTTAAAGAAGTGGGAGGTGAGCTGATGGGAGAGGGACTGGCAGTGGGCCCTATAGTTCCAGCTAGTCAACCTCCTGGTGACAGACTTCATGATGTGACACTAATCTGGTGTTCTTAATGCTATTTCCATCTTCCTGCACAAGGTGAGAAAATTGAGTTGAAAGGCCTTTTTCCCCCATGACATCTTTGTTGCTAGATGTGTCTAGTGAGACTAGAACAGGTGATCACACAAAGCCTGTCCCTTGTTCCAGTGAACCATCAGAGCCACAGGAGTCATTGCTAATTTATTGCAAGTTAACATTGAGTTCAAATCTGAAAATGCCTCCCCCCCCATTGCTCCCAATAATTTCAATGATATAAATCTGGTAAAAGCTCATCAGTAAGCCTGCATAATCTGGGCCAGAGTCCCTGGTGAGGTTGTTTGGTTTGGTTGTTTTTTTGTTTGTTTGGTTTGTTTTTTTAATCTGTTTTTTTGTCTTGGGTTTTTCTTTGTTTTTGTTTTGTTTTTCAACAGGGTTTCTCTGTGTAGCCCTGGCTGTCATGGAACTTGCTTTTTAGAGCAGGCTGTCCTCAAACTCACAGAGATCTGCCTGCCTCTGACTTGAGTGCTGGAATTAAAGGTGTGTGCCACCACTGCCCAGCTTGTTTTTAGTTTTTAATGTGGCCTAAATACAATTTCTAGCTTTGTGTTAGCTGGCAAATAGCAAACCTATAACATAATTACTTGTGATTATTGAGGTAAACAAGAAATGTAGTTAATAGTTTTTTGCTTTGTTTTATCTCCAAAATTCAATTTTCAATACTATCTAAGATCTGTTAACTCCCCACCCCCAATTTAAGCAATTGAATTTGATAGACAAAAGGGTTTTCTATTTACCCATTTTAACATTTATGGCTAGTACTTGTTAAGCAAGGACAGGATGCTCCATGCAGCAAGGGTGACGTTGTAACTGGATACTAATCTCTGTTCAGTGGAGGAAACCCAGTAAAATAGGTGCTTTTCCTCTGTACACTGCATTTCTCCCGAGTCTCTTCATTAGACTCCAGTGTTAACAAGGCAGGCAGAAGTTGTTTGTTGCCTTTCTGTGGGAGAGGAGCAGATGAGCTGTGACTAGTTAGCAGTGAGAGGGCAGACAAGGCACTCAGGCTGCAGTGCAAGTCAGTGACTCTCCTGAGTCTTGAATCAGTTCCAGGGGAGCACCATGCTTCTGGAAGAGCAGTGTCCTCAGCAGAGTCTTTTTGTGACTTCACGTCTTTTTTTTTCTTTTTTAGTTCATGTTGTATTTGGGTCTGAACACATTGGGTAGGAAACTGAAAGAGTATATTGATTCCAGAGCTCATCTCAGTTTACTTAGCAAAGATAATTGGATTTTCATAAGTTGCTTTACTTAAAGGAATATGTCTTATATACATATGTATATTAAATATTGAGTAGAATAAGGTCCACTTCTGAGTTTGCTTCGTAGCTTTTGCAAGTTTTATTACTTCCAAGCCAGTGGTATATCTATACCACATCACTGGGCAGTAGGGCTGGAAGTGGGCCGTGTCCAAAGGATGTGGCCACCTGTTTTCTGTGGCTAGTGAACTGTCGTCAACCTCCTTCATCTCCAGGTCTCAGACAGCCCAGGAGATGAGCCCTCAGAGTCTCCGTATGAAAGTGCAGATGAAACACAGACTGAAGCATCCGTCTCGTCTAAAAAGTCGGAAAAAGGAGTAGCTGCCAAAAAGGAATACGTGTGTCAGGTGAGGGCTAGGCGGTGTCTGATGTGTTGGTGAGGGCTTCTCCTGAAGTCACAGAAGATGAGAGTGAGTTTCCAGCATCCTCTTTTCCTCCAGACCTCTCTTCTGCCCCATTACTACTCACAGGTAGATACCTCTTTGGAAGGGCTAGACCACTAGCAGAATTCTGGTATTAAGTTGCCTAAGTTAACATTATTCATTCTCAGGTGGGATGTTTCGTGTACAGCACCAGTATACATATGGGAGTTTGAATAGTTCTTGGGAATGTATACTGTAAGAAATAAGGTGCTAGGGTGATGTGGTACCCTTGCTGCTTTCTTAGTTCACTGGGAGACCAGTCATGGGCTGGGGTTATGGTATGACTAGACCCATATCCCAACAGTGGTATTGCCCGGGTCAGTGTCCTACATGGGCTGGATGCTGGGTTGGTGATCTTAAAGCTACTCACCTTTCTGTGCCTTAGTCGCTGCGCCATTCTGAGTTGTGGTCAGTGCTACTATCCATGTGAGACTGCTGATTTGTCCACAGTTGCAAAATGGTTGACAGGCAGCTCCATTGCTGTCATCTGTGGAAGGATGGCTGGTTTATGGTAAAAATGCCATGGGTTTTGGGTTTTTGACATTCACGTCTGATCTGAAACACCCTGAATGCATCCTTTAGGGTTTTGATCTTTTGTTTCTTTAGCCCTTGCTGAGGGTCTAACATCTTTGTGTAACTTGACCTGGCTGTAGTCTGTAATCCTGCTAGGCATTTCACTGTGTGCAGGTACTTATGTTCATTTGCATGCCAGAGATAGTCAAATTGCCCCACGTGGTGAGGAGAGAGTCCTGAAAGGGCTCTGACTAGGTGTAGGTTCATGCCACCCTCTGTTCCCCACAGTTGTGTGAGAAGACAGGCAGCCTCTTGTTGTGTGAGGGCCCCTGTTGTGGAGCATTCCACCTAGCCTGCCTTGGACTTTCCCGAAGACCAGAAGGAAGATTCACCTGCACTGAATGTGCCTCAGGTAAGTTCCAGTTTCTGAAGCTGGGGATTGTGTGTGGAGGTTGGTTCTGTTTGTCCCTTTTTTATGTGCTTCCTCAAGTTGTGCATGAGACATTTGGCAGAGAACAAGTTCCACACATACTGACTCAAAGGTTGTATGCTTCTAAGTTCTTCCACTGTACTGTGGGCTTTACTATTTGAATGACAGTATCACTGGGCAAGTAGTTCAGGATACAGCTACTGGTAGAGTGAAGGAATAAAAGGCTGTGTACTTTTCCAAACCCTTCCTGTGGGGCTAGCATATACCTTGCTCTATGGGTGACGGTTAATGGAGCTTGGCACTTCCAGACAAACAGTTCTGCCTAACTATTAGTCAGCTATAGAACACTGGTATTTATAGAATGCTTAGTCCATTACAAAGACTAGATGTCTTTCATTCGTAACTTCATTTTCAACAGCGAGAACTTAACTGAGGGGCTAGTGCTTCTGCTCTACCACCACTCTAGTGCCTCAGGATTCGGCCATCAGTCTCGGATCACAGCGGTCCCTGCTCCCTACTAACTAGACCCAAGAAGGGTCAAGCTGCCCAGACAGCCCAACAGCAGTAGAACACTTTAGATGTCAGTCTTTTCCAGCCAGAGCAAGTCTTTGCTGCACTGGTGAATGGGCCAGGAAGCTGGAGATTTGATGACAGCAAACTCAAATGACTAGGCTTTTTTTCTGAAGAAGGCTTAGATTAGTCAGCAACACAGGCTGCTCCAGAAAAGTTGCTTAATTATAGTCACTCAGAACTGCAATATAACTCTTGTTATCTGCACCTTCTTCTTACCCCTTTCTTTAACCACTTGTTAGGGATTCACTCATGCTTCGTGTGTAAAGAAAGCAAGATGGAGGTGAAGCGCTGTGTGGTAACTCAGTGTGGAAAATTTTACCATGAAGCTTGTGTAAAAAAGTACCCTCTCACTGTGTTTGAGAGCCGAGGCTTTCGCTGCCCTCTCCACAGCTGTGTGAGCTGCCATGCCTCAAACCCTTCAAATCCACGGCCATCAAAAGGTACAGATAGATGTGATGGGTCCTTACTACTTGGGTTCGCTCACAGTGTATAGGTGCTCTGAAGGTGGGACCATTGATGCTAGACAAGTGTCACCAGAGGTTATGAACTCTAATGGTCTCCATTATCTCCTGTTATTCTGCTGACTCATGAGTCAAACATTTTGTTTTGTTCTTGTATTGTAAGACTTGCCCCCATTCTATTCTTTCTATATAAGTTAGCACTTTGAGATTCTTGATTCTCAACAAAGAATACTACCTGAGTTGTCTGGATTCTCTTTGCTCCTTTTTAAAGGCACTTTTGTAAATAAGGGAAACTTCTATTTGTAAGACAAGAGGCAGAGCCGTGGGCCTAACATACTAGTCAAGTGCTTTACCTCTGATCTTCATTCCCAGCTGGGAAATACTTTAAAATCAGATTACATATGTGAAAGATAAGGGTAGCTGTGTGGGGTTGGAGAGGACAGGTGCTGTGTCCTTTTTGTTATAGGGCTTCTCTGGTAGGATATATATATATATGTATATATATACATATATATATATGTATATATATATATAGACGGGGGAGGGAGAGGGTGGAGCACTCGCAACATTTAGGGGCACTATGCTATCAACATCTACTAGGAAAGGTACCCAGAAGAGACTCTCACAAATCCCAAATGATAGCAGCTCTGGTTAAGAATTGCTGGTTGATTGGCCATGCTGTGGTGGTACATGACTTTAATCCCAGCATTTAAGAAGCAGAGGCAGGTGGATCTCTGTGAGTTTGAGACCAGCTTGGTCTACATAGTGAGTTCCAGGACAGCCAGGACTACAAAGAAAAACCTTGTCTCAAAAAAAAAAAGAGAGAGAGAGAAATGCTGTAGAATGTGTCGTTTAAATGGTGTTTCTCAAACACTGCTTTGAAACACCTTTGCTTTGATGGAAGATAGTGTTATTAAGTATCTCCAGGCTCTTCCATCATAACTTTCTGAGTCATGGGAGTCAACAATATTTGTAGTCCTCAGGGTGCTTATTTCCTTTAGGTAAAATGATGCGATGTATCCGCTGCCCTGTTGCCTATCATGGAGGGGATGCCTGTCTGGCAGCAGGATGTTCAGTGATTGCTTCTAACAACATCATCTGCACAGCCCATTTCACTGCTCGGAAGGGGAAGCGACACCACACCCACGTCAATGTGAGTTGGTGCTTCGTGTGTTCCAAAGGTAAGGATGGGTTCTGCTGTGTGTGTTGCTGCACACACAGCTCTGCTGGTACCAGAGGCATCACCTTGGCCCTTTAAACTAAGTGGATCCCATAGACACAGGAGACGATTTTGGTAAAGCAGTGCCATTGGGTGTTGACTTATGGATCAACATACTGACACTCCTGCTTCCATCAGGTTTGTGCCAGTTGCAGGCTGAGAGGGCCTAGACTGACCTGGTGAGACAAGCTCAGGCTGGCCTGCTCTCTTGTAGGGGGAAGTCTTCTATGCTGTGAGGCCTGCCCAGCAGCCTTTCATCCTGATTGCCTGAACATTGATATGCCTGATGGCAGCTGGTTCTGCAATGACTGCCGGGCTGGGAAGAAGCTACACTTTCAAGACATCATTTGGGTCAAACTTGGGAACTACAGGTATGAAATAAAATTCTGTGCTTTTGTGTCTGTATTTATTTAAATGTTTTTGTTTTACTTTACTAAGTATTGAAAATTTTTTCACTCTGAAGAATCTGTAAATCCTGTTTTTAATGTTTATAATAGGTGGTGGCCAGCAGAAGTTTGTCATCCCAAAAATGTTCCCCCAAATATTCAGAAAATGAAGCACGAGATTGGAGAATTCCCTGTATTTTTCTTTGGGTCTAAAGATTATTACTGGACGCATCAGGCACGAGTATTCCCATACATGGAGGGGGACCGGGGCAGCCGCTACCAGGGAGTCAGAGGGATTGGAAGAGTCTTCAAAAATGGTATGGACATTTCCCAATGGCGTGTAGATGGCATTCTTATACGCTCGTTAATCCTAATTTGTGTTCTTTTGAAATTTGATCTCTTTAAAAATTCCTAGACTAAACATTCTATCTCTACTCTTATAAGTAGAAAAAAGGAAGTTTTCAGTCTGATGTGTCTCTTGATGTATGCTTAAGCTATTTGATAACTTTTACAATATTAGCTTATAATTAATTTCATTAAAATGAAATAAGGCTTTTTTGCCAGACAGTAGTGTTAATCCCAGCACTTGGGAGGCAGAGGCAGGAGGATCTCTGAATTCAAGGACAGCCAGGGCTACACAGAAAAACAGTATCTTGAAAAACAAACAAAAAATAAAAAAAGAAAGCTTTTTTAAAGATATACTATGTTTAGAACTAATTATAAATATTTCCCATAACTGGCCTTTTGTATGGCAGCTCTGGAGATGATTTCCCATGATTGGAACCTTAAGTTCCAGCTCTCTGTTTCTAATTCTTCAGTAGACACAGTTGTACCTTGGGTACCTTACACAGTGTTAGGGTGAGCAGACCAACTGGAATGCTGTGTCTGATTCCACAGTCTAGGCGATAGTGTCAAAAGTGTAGTTAAGTTAGATAATGACTGGGGCAGGAAGGAGATAAGAGAGAGAAGTGTGATGTTGCATAGTAAGATTCAACATTTTCTCTAGATGCATAGTGAATGTGGACAGTAGGAAAAACTTCAAGTGCTTACATGATTTATGCAGGGAGAACTAAAGCTTTGTCCCTGCTTGTTGTAAGGGGGCTGCTTGTTTGTTTCCCAGCTGCCCAGACTCCTGAAATAATCACACATAAACCATATTATTTAAACCACTGCTTGGCTCATTAACTCTAGCTTCTTATTTGCTTTTATATCTTAATTTAACCCATCTCCATTAATCTGTGCATCACCACAAGGTCATGCCCTACCAGCAAAGTTTCAGCACTTCTGTCTCCAGCAGCAACTTTATGGCTTCTCCCTGACTCCGCCTCCTTTCTGCATTCAGTTTAGTTTTCCCTGCCTAAGTCTGTTCTACCCTATCAGGCCAAGCCATTTTCTTTATTCGTTAACCAGTAAAAGCAACACATAGACAGAAGGACCTCCACACCATTTCCCCTTTTCTGTTTAAATAAAAGGGAAGGTTTTAACTTTAATA
>LOJH01013667.1:0-12785 GCA_001685095.1 Ellobius talpinus
TACTTAAAGGGGGGAAGGAGAGAGAGGGAAGGAGAGAAGGGGGAAGGGAAGAGAAAGGGGAGAGGGGAGAGGCATGCGTGCCAACCGAACAGGCAGAGAGAGTCAAGATGGTGGGGGAGGCAGGCAGGGTCACTGGGACTGGGCGTGGCTTGCCTCTTAAAGAGTCAAAAACCATAACAGGAGGTGAATGGGAGGATTGGGGAGAAACTAAGGTTGGATGGAATATATAAGAGAAATATTTTAAATTTAAAAAATAGACTGAATTCTCTCAAAATTTCCTGTTATGTGACTAATTTATTTTCTGTTATTAAATATAAATTTTTTCAAATATATTATATCTAAAATGTGATCCCAATGAACTTTTAAATTACAATTTTTAGTTTTTGCAAGTCTTCATAAATATGTTTTGATCCTATTCTTTCTCCTCCCCCAAAGTCCTCTCAGGTCCTCCCCTCCTCACTACCCACACAATAAACATTTTAATGGACTCTTTATTACTGACTGTGTTTTGGAATCTGATTCACATTTTTCTTTTTAAAATAAATTATATTTAGAAAGAACTTTAGACTTGTAAAAATGAAGAGTAGTTCTGTTTTTCCAAGGACTATCCTCAAGTAACTACCCAGATTGTTTTTATCCTAAACATTGAATAACCACACTACACTATGAAGAACCAAAACCAGACACTGACAAAACACTGTCATCCTTGCTGAGGATGATAGTTTGAGGACTTGTGGCATCTCTATGGTGAAGATTTGATCTGGAATTCCATTTTAGTGGTCACGGCTCCCGACTCTGTCCGAGCTTGTGCCATTTCTTTAATCTCCCTTTGCCTTTCATGAGTCTGAAGATGCTGGGTAGTTACTTGAGGATAGTCATTGGTTTCCTTTGGTTTTGGTTTCTCACTATTAGATTAAATTTATGGATTTGGGACACAAATGTTGAATGCTGCCCGCTTCTCTGTGCTGTGCTTGGAGAATGTCAGGGAAGCAAATCAGTATCTTTATTCTGGTGGTAATTAGAGGATTTCTAAAAGAAAGTGTCTGCCAAATCCTCCATTGAAAAGCTATTGTTACCGTCTATTACACATAAGTGTCTTAGGCAGAAACATTTTGACAGTGTGCATAAATGCTATTTTCCTCAAACTTTCACTAAATCATTTTGGAGTCATTAATTCTTTTTATCTGTAATACATTGCCAAGTTCTTTTTATAACAATGATTTTCCGTTTCTCCCATTCACTCACCTTGATTGACTTGAATTCCTCCATAGGAGCAAGTTTCTTCCACCCCTCTACTAATCAATTCAATTATTTATAGCAGCATATGCTTATAAATAATTTATTTTGTTTTGTTAATTGTAATCCAATACTGAAAGTATTTTCTTTTCTCCTAAAATTATCCCAGTTCGTCATCACATGGGTTTCTATATGTGATTTGTGTGTCTTTTGTGTAAGCTTCTGTCATCTTCAGAAGATTTTCTTATACTGGTATATAAGACTATTTCAGGATAATCATGCCCCTTGTATGGCCCAGTCCTAGACTCAATTTCTGCACACCAGAGGCTGGGGTTAAAAACGAGCATCATTGCTGCTGTGGCATTAGTTCATGCTGTGTTGGCTGAGTGAGCTGGGAAATTAAGCTGCATTCATTAAACCTACTCTTGATTCTCTCTCTCTCTCTGTCCATATATGTATGTTTATATACATACATATATAGGTATATTTATGTATACATATATATGTATGTATATAAATATATATAAATATACCTATATATGCCTGTCTGAATCTGTTAAACATAATAAAACAATTAATCCAAGAATTCATGTGTATGCTTTCACTTGCAGTCCAATACTAGGAGTTCATTGTATCCTTTGATTTTTCTTCATTTTAAAAGAGATTTTTTTTGTTGCAAACTTGATTCTCAGATGCACAATATAGAAATAAATTGTTCATTTGGTCTTAAAACACATAATTTATAAGGTACTAACTAAATTACCATTTGAAACATTGAGGACCTCAAATATAGTATCTAAATTTAAGCTTTATCATTACAATCATAAAATACAATCAAATATTATTTCATGAAATTACTGAAGGTAGTTCCATTTTTCACCAACTATTATAAGTGGATTACATTGTTCATTCATATTTTAGTTTAATGGTTACTTCTGGGGTTCAATTTTAAACTTTTCCCAAAACCCAGTTTTTTCAATTACCTATTTCGTTTTTGTCAATGTGAAGCATTTCATTAAGTCTCATCATCAAACTATATGATTTCCCCATTTCTGTTTGCAGCATTCCATTATCCTACTGTGTTGTGAATAGTAAGTCTCATTAATGACAAGTTTATCCATTTTGAATTTCTTTTTGTCTAGACAGGTAGGTACATTCATAAAAGTAATCAGTCACTTTATTTTTCACCTAACAATATGTACTGGAGTTGATACCAGCAAAGGTCAGAGATTTATTTCTTCATTCTTTCATACAGCTATTATAAGAGAGCTCCATGAAGTAAGCATGTAATCTGTGACTTAGTCACATGTTGACATTTCGTGTTCTCAAGCACTTCATGATTGTATATGGGTTAGAAGTGAATAGACCTGTGAGTACACATTTCTCAGTTTGTATATTTATCTTCAGCATGATTACTTACAAAGCATATTTCTGAGGAGAATGAGTCTCTAAATTTTCTTGACCACAAATATCATTTTAATGCCTTTCACACTCATAATCAAACCAAACTTTATAAAAGTAATAGTTCTTAAAGCACTGTTAAGGCTAAATTTGTTATAAGGATGCAAACCCAGGGAAGTAGATAAAAAAATTCAATTTTAAAATAATTTTCACTTCTAAATTGGTAGAAATGGAAATATTGGAGACTAAAATGAGTGATAAAATCAAATAGACGTCCTAGAATGCATGCTTAGTTTTAAAGGTCATTGACAAGGTGGTTGACTTTTGCACTTTCTGAGCTCACTGTGAATTACGATAAAGAAAAGTGCTGAAGGAAGGGGTAGAAAGAAAGAAGTTACTTTTCTCTAGTATTTTATTCAGTTTAATGGTTTGCAAATTCATAGTACAGAGATAGTGGGTACAAGATTTGTTTTAAAAAGTAATATTCAATATATAAGTTAAAAAGACTTTCAAAATATTAGCATGTCAAATTGTGAGGTTCTTAAAATTCATATTTGTTTAAACTGCTACCAATTTTTATGAGAATAGCTGGATTCAAAAAAATAACAGTTCTAACAGAATTATTGTGAACTGATGAACATCTCTAATTGAAAGAAAATATTTTTTGAAGTTTGCCAGCAAGTTTAATGATCCTTACCCAGATTTACAGAATTATTATTTTTGCATCAGCAATTACAATCCATTATTGCAAAGCTAAAGGCTGGTTCTAAAATTAGAATTTTATTAAATCCAACTATTTACCCATGCAATGTCTTCCTTAATAGAATACATATGTATTCTTATTCTTCCATATTATAGCAGTCTTTCCCTTAAGAGAATGCCTTAGAACCATTGTTTTTATTTTCTTTGCAGGCTGACCCATTTATTCCTATGAGGGAGTTGGAGAGTGAGATGATTCTCACTCTTCATAGGCCAGTGGTTCTAATGATGCAACCCTTTAATACAGTTCCTCATATTCCCCAACCGTAAAATGATTTTTGTTGCTCCTTCATAACTGTAAGTTTGCTGCTGAGTGGTGTTTCAGTTCCTAAGGCCATCATAAATATGTGCTTCCCAATGCTTGCCACCCACGGGTTGAGAAGTGCTGACAGGGGCTAACAATGACACATAGACCTTATGTAAGACACTTGAATAACTATTTTTGTTCATTTGTTTTCTGTGATACTTTAAACAAATTTAAGGTAGGAGACAGCTCTATTCTTTTAGTTTTTATAATAGGGCATTTGTGGGGAGCACACATGGAAGTCTAAGGACAACTTTGTGGAGTTGGTTCTTTGCTCCTCCTTTGCCTGGGTTCTGGGACTGAACTATGTTGTCAGTCTTGAATCATTCTCCTCCTTTATGCAAAGATAACTCACCAGTCCTGGCAGTTTCCTGTATAAGTTTATTAGGTTGCTGGGAAATAGTACTTTGTTCATACTCAATATCAATCAAGCTGATTCAGGTTGTTTCAAATACTATTGGATGTTTAGCTTTACAGAAAGTTATTTTAGGAGCTGAAGAGGTAGCTCAATGGATAAAAACGTGTGCTGCTTCTTAATTTCATAGATGTGAGAAGAAAAATCACTGATCCAAATTATGGCAAAATCATTAAAGCAAGCTTTTCTTTTTATTTGTGCACACAGACTGTCTCTCCCTAATGGCAGGGCTAAAATGATCAGCACTGGGTATAAAGGAAGATAAAAGTGTTTATAGTTCAGGAACAGAGGGTTTCTGAATGGGTGATGCAGCAGGCAATAGGCAGGGTTACAAAACAAGACATAAGCATAACAAGGCAGTCAAAACCTCCTAAAACAAGGACACAGTTGCAAGATGGTCATAACAATGTAGTCATAACAAGGTGGTCATAACAATATAGTCACAACAAGGTGGTCATAAAAATATAGTCACAACAAGGTGGTCGTAACAATATAGTCATAACAATATAGTCATAACAAGGTGGTCATAACAATATAGTTATAACAAGGTGGTAATAACAATATAGTCATAACAAGGTTGTCATAACAATATAGTAATAACAAGGTAGTCATAACAATATAGTCATAACAAGATGGTCATAACAAGGTCATCATAACAATATAGTCATAATAAGGTAGTCATAAAAATGTGATCATGACAAACTTTTAAAACAAAGGCATGGTTTCTGTTTCTTGGGACAGGCAGCACTAGAACTCTTTCTAGCTAAAGTTATAGGTGGGGCATATCTGACCTGATTTGTCTTTACTATCAGATGACTAAGCCAAAGATGGAGGCAGTCTGATTCATCAGCTCTTGCAGAGGACACACCATTCAGTTCTAAGGACCCATGCTAGGAAGCTTACAATTGCTTATAACTCCAGTTACATGGGATCCAAAACTTTCTTGTGTCTTCTGTGGCCACTGCATTAATATGCACACACAAACCACATATATATATATATGTGTGTGTATATATATATATATATATTTGTTTTATATATGTGTATATATGCATAAAGATGAAAAATAAATGGAAAAGTTAGTTTAGAAAATTTGATTTCTTCTCTGTGAAAAGGAAGATGTTTCCTTTGAGAGCCAGGATGTGTGGAAGGATATTGTTCTTGACCTGATGGCAAGCCTGGCTGTGTCCTCTTGTGTGGAAAGACATTGTTATTGACCAGATGGCATGCCAGGGTATGTATTCTTTGCACATAGAACAAGTTTTGCTTTGATTACATGTTAGCATAAACAACAAAACATTTTAATTAATGATTCCCTGTCACTTCACTTTATTACCCAAAGTGAATTTCAATTTTGCATATAGCTTTAATGTAATCTTGAATAGACTACATATATGAACTTTTTAAAGATACCACTTTCTTTTTGTTTTGAGTTCTTTGGGACACTGTTTTCAAAGTGTACTTAAGAGGTGGAAATCAGCATTTCCTCAGAAGTTTTGTGGGTTTAAAGCTGTTACTTTTTATTTTACTTAATCTTGGAAAATGGTATACATGTATAACAACGTATGTTGGTCATACCCAATTCTACTTTCAACTCTTTTAAGGATCCCTTTCTCAGTTCCCTCCCAAATTCATGTATTTTAAAGATAGTTTATTTGTTTATGGTTTAACCTTCTAAGTGCAAATAATATTACAAATATGCTCATGGGTATGAGATCACCTATGGGACATGGAGAACCCAATGACTGTATTCCTAAAGAAAAAACGACTCTCTGTGCTCCAGGAGCCATCAGTTGTCAATGGTTTGAGGTGAGGGTCTCGGAGCCTCTCCCCCATCCAGCTCAAATGTGGGCAAATCTCTGTCAGGTAAGCATGGCTGCTATGATTTCATGTGCACAACAACAGTTTCATGTCCAGAGGACAGCATTTCATATTATGTGTTCCCGTATTCTAGCTATTATATTCTTTCTGCTCCACCCTTACAAGATGTTCTTGAAGGATAGAGGAGGGGTTGATATGGATGCTCTATGTATGGCTGAGTACCCATGGTCTCAAATTCTATGATCTTTGAACAGTAATGAATTTCTGCATTGACCTCTACCCACTGCAATTAAGGGTCTCTGACTAAAGTTCGTAGCAGCACAAATCTATGAATCTAAACATAAATATTTTGAAGACAATTTGACAACTGCTGGGAGTCATGTGACTTCTTCAGGGGACAAGGCTTGAGAATAGTTCTTCTGGTGGCAAGACCATGGAGAATGTAACCAATTTTTGGCAAGGCTGATGGATACATAGTTCACTGCATAATTCTGGGCATGATCCCAGGAGACTATGTGCTACCTGCTCGTGTTTCCCTTATACAAATTATTGCTGGCTGCCTTTAGTTTTACTTTTTTAGAGCTATGGCTGTAATGGCTTTTCCATGGGGAAAACTTCCCTCTGATGATTCTCCTCTGGATGAGTCGGAGGGGATGCTGTTAAAAAGGGACAATGAATCTGGTTCAGCTCCTAAGGCCTTCGATGTTTCAAGTGTGACCATGAATTCAGGATCCATAGGCACAGGATGCTGCCTTTCCATTGCACTTTCAGACCAGCCTGAAAACAGTCACAGAAGTTCATGGCATTATCAATCTGTTTAACTGCTTTGGAGAGAATGATTTTGACCACACGAGTCTAGAAGAAACACTAATAAATAGATGATATCAGTAGTTAATGAGAACAGTCTAGGAACAGGGGATGAAGCAGAATCAGAGCCACAGTGCCCTCATTTCTAAAAGCTGTGACAGTACTGTAGGAATCTAAGAGGAAGGGGACATGAGAACAGGGATAAGCAATGGCAACTATAAAGAATGAGTTTTTATGTTATGCAGTTTATGGGATGATAGGAGAAAACCTGGCATATTCCCCCATAGGAGATAAAGTATTCCAGAATGCAGAATGAATTGATCAATGTTTGGCTGATGAGTTCATTGTGAGAACCTGGATTGCACCAGAGGTAAACATTAACCATTATTGGCAAAACTTTCTTTTGCTTTGCATGATGCTATAACTGCAAATGCTGCCATCTGGGCACATGGTTCTACCTGTAGGTGTGCCTAGATAGAAAGCTTTCTTAGCTGTTTGCAATATTTGCAATACTGCTTATCATTTAATATTAAAACTATGAATTAAGTAGGTAATGGTTACCTGTGTGAAAGTTGGGGGTCAAATGGAGAATGAGGCAAGGAAACAAACTGGCAATTATTGTAACTACTATTAGAAACTTAAGGAAAAATTGATAGCAAAACTGTTCATGAAAACTATTCAGATTGTATAAATAAATATGACTCTGGCTATCTGGGGGTCACTTGTTTGAAACAGGTAGTCAGAGTTCTGTCATTCTTCCAACTTCACACATCTATCCCAGGTCATTGGACCCATGGGAATTAGGAGTTGGTATCCCAGAAGACAACATGAATGTTTAGAAAATTATCAGTAGTTCTCTCTAGGGTCATATGACTTCCCCAGCCATGTATTTTTGTCTTGATTATAGCACCAGGTAAGAAATATCTCCTGTGCATTAGAACTCAAATCCAATCAAGAAAGCCATTAGTTATCTCCATAAACAGTCTTGCCACTGCTGCACCAGTGGGTGCATCCTACCTGGCTGGTCAGTATTGTAAATACCCAGGGTCCAGCACTGTGTGAAACCATTGATACCCTTCTCTCTCAGCAGTCTAAATAGTACCTCCAGCACTATGAGACTCATCAGCAGGGACGTTTCTCAGTCAGCTCAATGTTGATTTTTCTGTGTCATGGATCCAACATGTGTGGTATCTTCAGGATAAAGTGTTATCATATAGTTATGGTCAGAGAACAGGAAAAATCCAAATAGACTGTGTTGTTTTCGATGCCTCTGAGATCTCTGACCAATGACTTGTACGGAGATGAAGCCTGTCTGAGAGCGAGATTTTCATTTAGCAGCCCATGTCTTCTGGGAGCAACATTGTTCACTAGTATAGTATATTTCTATTTAAAATTTAATTTTATAACATAAATTTTAGTTATCTTAAAAATTAAGTGAGATTGACCTTAAAGTTTCATGTACACTTTTGATTAATTTGCCTTCTTTTTCACATCTAAAGACTACTTTTTTGTTTCTGTTTTATCTTATTCAATTAATATATAGAAGCCAGAATATTTTATTTTTACATGAAAAAATAATAAAAGTTAATATTTAAGTATCTAGAGAGCACAGGATACCCCAGGGCAATTGGGATATTCACAAAGAAACATACTAAGTTGAAGAAGCATGAGCTGATTACAAACGAAGATGATTAACATACTCACTTTCTATAATATTAACTATTTGTCCTCAAATCAAGATGCTTGGTAGAAAACTCAACTGAATTTTTAGAGAGCTTTTAACATTTTAAATAAAATTTTTATTGTAAATAAATATATATTTGATTGACTTAATTTATTATATTTTAAATATATTATATCTATGTTCTTTTGGATGAGAGGATGATAAATTATTGCAAATCAGTTTTCATATCACTCATAAGTTGAATTAAGTACCATGAAAATTTTTTGTTGATAAAATAATTAAGTAGGTTCCCCAGGGTTCATAAAGATTGGGGATATTGAAATATAATGCATTAAGTAGAATAGTTTAATTACAGCTAGGGTTCTGTCAGGTTCCATGCATCTGAAAAGTAAAGTTTAAATGAAGAAGAAATCAAGCACTCTGCATTCAGTTATTATTAGCATAAACTGTGTTCAAACATGTTCATGATGTGTTTGGAACATAACTACCTCCATTACCACATTTTATCTAAGCAACATATCATTTCTGTATGTCTTAGGGTTACCATTGCTGAGACAACAAATACATAAATAAAGACTAAAATGCAAGTTGCAGAGTAACGGTTTTGTTTGGCTTCTACTGATCGCCATCAAAGGAAGTCAGGACAGGAACTCAAACAGGGAAGTAACCTGGAGGCAGGAGCTGATACAGAGGCCGTGGAGGGGTGCTGCTCATTGGCTTTGCTCCACATGGCTTTCCTAGGCTGGTTTCCTACAGAACCAAGAACCACCAGCCCAGGCATGGCATTACCAACAATGGGCTGGGCCCCCATTAATAATTAATGAAGACAGTGCCCTATAGCTAGATTTGATGGGACACATTTTCTCAATTAAGATTCCCTTCTTCCATATGGCTTAACAGTGATGCAATTATGTGCCAAGTTGATAAGGTATCAGTTATACTGACTAGTTTTACGTCAACTTGATACAGTTAGTTATCATCTGAAAGGTGGGATCTCAGTTGAGAAAATGCCTCCATAAAAGATGGGCTGTAGATAGACCCGTAGAGCATTTTATTAATTAGCGATTGATTGGGGAAGACTCAGCCCTTCATGGATGTTCTGGACTCTGGTCTTGGATTCTAAAAAAAAAGTAAAATAAAAACAATAAAAAATAAAATAAAACAAGTGAGAACCTATGAGGAACAAGCCAGTAAAAACAGCACCCCTATGCTTTGTATCATTTCCAGCCTCTATGTTCCTGCCTTGCTGCCTTGCTTGAGTTCCTATTCTGACTTATGGAAGTATAACCAAGTAAATCCTTGCCTCCCATGGGTGATCTTTGTCATGGTATTTCACCAGAGCAGCTGTATAAAACTGAGACTGATAGTCAATTTAATAAGATTGACTGAGCAGAGAGAAATAACATGTATCAGAGATGATAGATGGACTAAGAACAGTAAGTGCTGCGTACATCAGTATTTTCTCAGTTAGTCATATACAAAGGCCAACGCATATCTGTTCCTTTTTGTTTATCAGTAACATTTGTTTTGAACACCATATATATTTAATGTACCACATTTTAATACATCTCCATAATAGTATAATTGGATTCTTCTCAGTTTGTCCTACATGTTTAGTATTCAAAAATACATAGTAATTAAATTTGAAATGATGGAACTGCAGCACACTAGAGTGTAATGCAAACTGGAATGGAAAACAACAACAGAAATCTATGTAGTAAGATTTGGGAAAAGTAGGATTTTACCTTTTTTAAAACATAATTTTTAATTGATTCTTTGGGAATTTCACATCATGTACTTCAAACCCACTCATTTCCCTGTCCCTCTGTATCTACCCTTCACCCTTGCAGCATCTTCAAAATAAAAAATAAAAAATAAAAATATTAAGAAAAGAAAATAAAGAAACAATAAACAAAACAAAACCCACTTTATTCCTTCACCTTTTCTGCCCCTCCATCCGCTCTGCATTTGTCTTACCGGCCTTGGGAGCTGTGGGTCATGCAGTACACACTCATGTCTAAATAGCTTTACTTTCAAATGTTCCTTGTAATGAGTTATTGGTCTGTCTCAAGGCCCCTGGCTTTTGGCACACCATCAGAACTGACCCTCGCTGAAACTTCTCTCAGATGCTGCGCTGTTACCCTGAGTCGTGGAGATCCTTCTGCCATGGTTCCATATGACTAGTCCCTTCACGTGCTCCAGAAAGTCATAGATGGGGTAGTTGTTAGGTTGGACCCACTCAAAGAACTGGGCCTGGGCGTTAGCTGATGGTCATTCCGGTCCTCCATTAGGACCACTCCCCTCAGACGAAGGGCAGAACCAGCTCTCCTGTGCCCACACCATCGGGGTCAGCTCTTCTGTGCTGTAGTCAGGGCTGTAGTCGGTTCTCCTATGAGGGATGAGAATGGTTCTCCCATATTGTACAGGGCCAGCTCTCCTGCTTCAGTGGCCAGCAAGGGACAGGGCCAGATCTCCCAGGGCCAGTGAAGGGTAGGCAGCTCTGCACAGCCCTTAGATTTCAACAGCCATGGGTCTCATGGACCCCGGTGGTAACATGGGCCACAGACATTAACACAGACCCCAGCTACAGAAGGACCACCCAGACCTGGTCCTCAGCAGCAGCTCAGGCCCAGACATGACGGTGGTCCCTGGTGGCAGCATACACCACTCAGATCAATATGCCCTGATGGCAGCAAGGCTCCTGGAAACCAATATGGCCTCGGGTGACCACCCAGACTCTGGGAATCCACATGACCTTCAGTGGTAACGGGAGCCATGAACATCAATATAGTTACTGGATGCTGTGGGAGCATGGCTTCAGATGTGGCCCTTGCCAGCAGCTTGGGCCCAGATGTCACGATGGCCCTGGAGTGGCATCCCAGGCCACTACCCACATCAACCTATTCCTCATTGCCTTCACTTCTTCACTTCTGCCTCTCTCTACAGCAATCAACTGCTCTGCTTCTCTTTCGCTCCCATTTCTCCACCATACATTTATTTGCTCATTGTAATGGTGCCCAGGCCTAGCGGTGCTAGGTGGACCTGTGGACGTCTTCAGCCAGCCTGGGCCACAAGGCACCAGTTGGGCCTATGGGTGTCTTTGGGATCCCGGGCAGAACCTGGAATTTTATCTTAAAGACAAATGAATCCTCAGGTAGTTTTATTATATTCAGAATCTTAAATGTTTTCTTAAATATTTTTATGCAGAAGAATTATGCATGTTGCTTAGAACCTACCCAATTCATTTTCCCTATTTTATTGTTTATAATTCTTGAAGATAACTACAGAATATACTGAGACTCCTAGGCATGGGAAACTGGCTGGAGCCATCTGGGTCTGCCGCATTTGGCGACTTGACTCAGGACAGGGCATTCTTCAATGTTCTGGCCAGTCCTCCTTTACCTGGGGTGAGTATAAAACTACACCACGGTGTTCCCTTGCTCTGCATCTTGATACAAATTTATCTTATGCATTTGCCGAGAAGCTTTAAATATAAGCAGCCAGCTGGCAGTGGATCCCAGACTGCTGTGATCTCTTACTCCCCATTTGTATCCAATAAACCCACCTCAAGCAGCTTATTTCATTAATATATTCTATCTCGTAAGATTCACACACGCTTGTTAGTAGCGCATGCTCCTCTCACTTCATACTGTCTTGCCAAACACTGAAAGAGAGTAAAGAAATAGTTGGTAAAAACGACAACAGCTCTCTAAACCTTCATGAATAATATGCTCTTCAGAAAAAAAACAGTATTTGGTCACAGGTAACACTTAATCACATATGTACCTAGAAAGTATACATGGAGAAATTAAAAAAAAAGCCAAACCCTAAAAGATAGGCAACAAAGCAGATGAGCAACATTCTGGGACACATTTCCAGCAGAAGAAACAATGCACCATAGTTAAGGAGATGAAGAGCTTGGGGTAACTGAGTAGCTGGATCACAGTCATTCTTCAGGCAAGAAACTAGCTCATGAGAAAACAAAAGATTGATGAAGGAAAAGTGGAGTCCCAGCTCATCCTTGTGTGCAAATCTCTAAAGGGTACAATTTTCTCCACTAAACAAAATGATGCGTGACAAACCTAGAGCCCAATGATTACAAATGACTACGTTTTCTATTTTCCTGATTGAGAAATTGTAATGTTCCATCTTTTCAATAAAAGGACTAATCATTCAATGAACCTGTAGGTCAGAAACACAGTAATGATTCAAACTGATAAAAGCCAATTTCAGTCAGGCTAAGGGAGCACCATCACAATCACCGTAACTGAGATTGAACACTTCCACTGGAAATACGGGCTTTTGCTGTTGTTCAAAATGGATGAAACTACATGTGTTACAGGATGCTTTGTTTTTTT
>LOJH01013668.1:768-19659 GCA_001685095.1 Ellobius talpinus
GATAGATAGATAGATAGATAGACAGACAGATAGATAGATACACATGGATAGATTTATTCCAAATAAATACACATGGAGTCTTACTCTTTCTTATGAATGCCCGGCCTTAGATTGGCTTGTTTCTTGCCAGCTTTTCTTAAATAATCCATCTATCTTTTGCCTCTGGGCTTTTACCTTACTCTATTTCTGTATATCTTTGCTTTCCTTCTTACTCCATGTCTGGCTGTGTGGTTGGGTGACTAGTTTCTGGCATCCTCCACTCCTTCCTTTCTTGATCCTCTGTCTCTTCCCAGAATTCTCCTGTTTATTCTCTCTGCCTGCCAACACCACCTACCCTTTCTCCTGCCTTGCTATTGGATGTTCAGCCTTTTATTAGACCAATCAGGTGTTTCAGACAGGCAAAGTAGCACAACTTTACAGAGTTAAACAAATGCAACAGAAAAGAATGCAACATAGCTGATATGGCAGACCTAGTTGACTTCCCAGGGGAGGAGCAGATGGGGGGAAGGGGGAGGAAGCAGGAGGAGAGGAGGGAGGGGGAACTGGGATTGGTATGTAAAAAATAAATAAAATTTTTTAAAATGCCACATATCTTTGCATCATTAAACAAATGTTCCACAGCATAAACAAATGTAACCCATCTTAAACTAGTGTTC
The DNA here is from genome assembly GCA_001685095.1 of Ellobius talpinus. Lineage (NCBI taxonomy): Eukaryota > Metazoa > Chordata > Mammalia > Rodentia > Cricetidae > Ellobius > Ellobius talpinus. The sequence continues at coordinate 1,425 of LOJH01013668.1, forward strand.
TGCAACAGGTGTGCCTCTGCCTGTACTCTTGCCACTGACACCTTGGGGGGTCACTGAATCCAGCTGGTCCCCAGGACCCAACCTAAACTCAGATGTCGTGTCCTTCCTGGGGGCCACCATGGTCCTGCCCCCCCCTTGCCAGAACTGTTTACTCCTCTGTCTACCCGCCCTGCACACTGAGAGCAGGGAACTGTTTGCTTTGCACAGCTAGACACACGGCCAATGCTCGTGGAATGTGAAAACCTGCAAGGGCTCAGGAAGGGTCCTTTTGGGATATTTGCTAGATGAGAGTAACTGCCACTTCAGAAGGAAAGAAAAGCTTTTAAAACAGTCTGCCTGTCTTATTGTTTCTTTCTGTAAAGTATATACTCAGTTTTTGTAGTCAGATTTTGATGGGTTTTTGAAAAAACACGAGTTTTTAGAACTTAGACCCCACTGTGTGTTTAGGGTCCCCCTGTTGAGCACACAGATGGGCTATGAGTCTCACTCTGGCTGTGGAAACATTTTGTTCATTTCTCATAGTTGCTGGAACAAATCACCCAAATTCAGGGCCTTAAAACAACACAGTTTTATTGTCTGACAGTTCTGCGGGTCAGAGGTCTGGCTCAATTCCCTGGAGTCCAATTCAAGGTATGATCAGGGCAGGCCCCTTCTGGTTCCACAAACACAGTGAATTCTGCTTAATGACAGACATGCTGAAGTCTGTTGGGGAAGATGCCTGGTGCCTGTAGTGCCAGGGGTTGGTAACTGGCAGGAAGGCAGAGCAGGCACCTGCCAAAGTAAGTACAGTAGAGTGGTGAGGATGGGCTAGCACTGGCTGAGCATGTTTCACTGTAGTCTAAGCTTGTCTGGAACTTGCTATTCAGCCTGAGCTGGCTTCAAACTTGTGACCCTCCTGCTTCAGCCTCCCAAGTGCTGGGATTGCAGACATGTGCCACCATGCTCAGTGTTAGACACCTTTGTGATCGTCATGGCTGGGGCAGTGCCACTGGTTTTGAGCAGGAAGAGGCCAGGGAGGCTTGCAAGCATAATCTAATGCGGAGGGCAGACCCACGGCAGAGCATAACTCAGCTGCACATGTTAGCAGGTGAAGGCTAGACCCACAACAGAGCACAGTCCGGCTGCACATGTCAGTGGGTGAAGAGACTGGTCTATCATGTACCAGATTTGAATATGTGGTTTTGTATGCTAGGGCGTGTACACATTCATATATTTCTGTGAGAAGAAACAAATGAGACAGGGTTTCCTCATCCATTACTTGTCTTCCCAAGCAATGAATCACCTTTGCACTCTGCACTCCAGGGATACTCGCGGAGCTAGGCTGCACTACTGGGCATGGCCTATTTGGACATTTCAGGTGGTTTCCTGCCCTCGGTCAACTTCAGTAGACTTTGGGAGGTCACTGCAGGATGAGACTCTGGTCTGTGGGGCAGATGTCCTTTAGAGAGAAGACTCCTTGGCCATCCTTGGACCAATTTTGTTTTCCATACTTTCCTTGGCTGGGGCAGAAGTCCTGCTCTATCCCGTGGTGTTTTTTTCTAGGGTGTGAGGGTACAGGGTCAGTATGGCATCTCATCAGCTCTGCTTACTCTAGGCTGCTCCGGCTGTGGATCTGGGCCATTCCTGCTGGTTTTGTCTCCTTCTGTCTCCTGCTGGATTTGCCAAGGTCATAACCTGGCTCTCAACTCTGGCTTCTCCTTCCAATTACAGGCCTGTCCTTCTGATGAGACGAGAAGGGAAGGATGGACTACACACACCAAACTGCCCTGGTCCCGTGTGGACAGGATAAATACATGTCCAAGTAAGATGTCTCATAGTATTGCCCAGCCAGTGCTGGGGCTCGGCGGGTAGATGGAAGCCACCGGGAGAGGAGTTTCATCTGTGTGAGCAGAAAAGCAGCCAAACACGGACTAGTGAGAGCAGCGGGAGAGATAACCATGCTGTAGATGAAAACATGCCCCCAGTAACCAGTCAACCCAGCCTGACCAGTAAAGGGCTAAATAGGACCCAGCACCTTTGGGAACTTAAACAAGGCTTCCAGAGAGAGGGATTGGCTGATGGCTGCCTGCTAGGCTCTGAGTGTATGTACCCCCAAATTCCCTGTGAAGTCTGAAGCCTGTGGTGATGGAGCGGGATGTGGGCTTCTGTCAGAGTGGAAACCTCACCTGTGGAATGAATGAACTTAAGAAAAGCCGGAGGGTGTTGGTGTATCCTTCTGCCATGTGAGGAAGCAGGGAGGAGACGTGAAGGACCAGCCCTTGCTGAATGCTAAATCAGCTGCTGCCTCATCTTGACTTCTTCAGCCTCAACTGAGAGATGACATCCTGTTGCTTTGAGGCTCCCCAGTCTCTAGTATTTTGTCACAGCTGCCATAAACGGACACAAACGCGGCTCATTGCCCCTGCTGTGGTGTTGCCCAGGGAAGACAAGGCTGCAGAAGTGAGCCATGGACGGCCATGGCTCTCACTAAAATAGGCATGAGGAAGGGTCCGTGGGGCTTGGTGACACACACCTTCAATCCCAGCAATTTGGGAGGCGAAGACAGGAGGATTGCTGGTTTAAAGCTAGCCTGGGCTGTGCTGGGTTCAAAGGCAGTTAGGGTAACTTAGTAAAATCCTCTCTCAAAATTAAAAAGAAAAAGGAGCTGGGCATGTAGCTCTTTCTACACTTGCCTAACAACCCCAAGCCCAGTTCGTTCCATACTATGAGGGAGGAAAAAGGAGAAGGGTCTGGTCCATGGCTTCCTGTATGTTAATGTCTGTGGAACAGGCTTTGTTGATAAAACACCAGAGGTAGAGTAGACATTGATTCCGATCCTCTTGAGATCAAACCCAGGGCCTCAGGTATGAAAGACAAACACCTCACACTAAGCTGTGCCTCCAGCCTGTCCTACTGTAAGTCTGACCATATGTCTTCGTGCCCAGCACAGGGATTTTAGCTCTTGCTCTTGGATGCTCCCCACCTTTAAAAATTATTTAGCTTATCAGACACTAAATTGTTGTAGACACTACACTTGGCCATGTAGAGCTGCCTATTATATGAGATCCAGAACATTCTCGAATCTTTACCAAAGGGTTTCCCTGGAGACTTCTAGTGAGTAGGAATTTTGAATAGCACAGCGAGCCTTTGGTTGGGGTTTTGTGGAGTCACATTTTTCTTTAACTCAGTCCAGCTTGCGTAGAATGACTCCTTCACTGAGGTTTAACTTGTCTTGAGTCTCACAGATTCTCCAGTGGGTTTGACTTCCACTGGGATCCACAATCTCTATTGGGATCTAAAATCTTCCTACTGGCCTGCTGGGTTTAGAAGGGCTGAGCTCTGTCACCTCTTCCCTGAGAAGCAGATGGCACACAAGGTAGGCAGCCTCCCAAGCTGTCACCGGGTGTCCCTCATGGAGTCATAAACAGTAGGCACGTGTATCAGGAGTAGAAGATTGCCAGGGTCCCCAAGGCTCCTCGGGCCCATGTCTGTTCATCACTCTCCAAGGGATCTGGCTTCTTCCACTTAACGTGAGACACAGGAGCTTCATCCGTGTAGTATGTGGTACTCTCATGTATTCATTGCTGTGTTGCTCGATTGCGTGATGATAACTTCCTTTATTTATCTGTTCTGTTGATGGGAATTTGCTAAACATAGCAGGGCTTCGTCAATGAACCCCAGTGTCAGGGACAAGCACATCCTCACCCCTTGCAAACCTCATGGCCTGCAGTGGGATGATCTGTGGGAGGGTGGAGCATGGAACTCAGGACGGTGCCATCTTTGTGGGCACTGGGTCAAGCCCTCCAGGGACTGAGCCTGTGGTTTACTTTCCTTACACATTTAAACATAGTAGAACTTCTGACCTGTGATCTTTACAATAAGAATGGATTCTATTGGCTGATAAACAGAGCCCAGGGTAGGGCCTGGAGAAAGATCTGTGATAAGCATCAGGATAGGTTCTATTGGTGGAGGATACAAAGTACATGGGTCCTCTGTTGTAGGGATGAGCTCTATTCACTGCAGGATTGAGGTATGAACACTGCTCAGGATATTGGGGGATTCAGGTGGAGACAATAGAAGAGCAAAGAATCACCAGGTTGACTGCCCACTTTTCACTCTGGTGTTCCGGTGACTAAGCATCATTCATTTCCTTCCATTGAAGAAAATAGACTCTTGTGATCCACAGTCTTGGTTTCTCCAGTGCTTTAAGCTGAGCCTCCTACAGTCTAAGTCATCTCTGTCAACTTCCTAAAAGGTCTGAAAGTCTCAGAGCTTTGTGAAAGCCAATAGCAGTCACCCTGTCCTCACTCACAGCAAGCAGTAGAGAAGGAAGGTCCAAGAAGCAGGAGAACTCCTGCTGGCATGAATAGGGCATTTGTCTCTGAGTCTGTGACTTATACCTGCTAGCCTGTGGGTTGGGGCAGAATGCTGGAGATGCCAGTCTTTGTCTACAGGCTGCCATGATGTTCCAAGCTGCTTCCTAATGTTTATCTTGCCTTGGTCATGGGGAAAGGTGCCGATGGGGTGGTTGGTGCAGAACTCTCCATGCATGTGTGTACATGTGTGTGTGTGTTTGTGTGTGTGCACACCCATGTGTACAAAGACTCAAAGGACCACTGAGGCCAGTTGGGGAGGTGAGCAGGAGAGGGAATGGCTGTACTGTGATGGCTTCAGCTGGTAATGTAATTCTCCTCCAAGGAACGAACTTCTCCTCCATCTGAAGACCTACAACCTGTACTATGAAGGCCAGAACCTGCAGCTCCGACACCGAGAGGTAAGGTGTCCCTCCTGCCATGGCAAATGACCCCAGGACTTAGGATGCCAGTGGGTGTCCTTTTACTTCATTTCGTATCTGTCTCTATAGACTGTAAAGAAGCAGGTTAGAATGACTTGTGCTCAATTGCACTTGGCTGACTAGAGCACATTTTCAAGTGATCGGTACCTGGTGATTTAGTTCACTCACAGAGAGAACACACGGTGACTTTCAGCCGCTAAGGCAAGCTGTTGGGGAACAGAAAACAAGGCACAGTGGCTTTCCCTGTCTCTTAAAGAACTTTGCTTCGAGTCCTAGTGTGGGTTAAATTCCACCCTGCTATTAGGCAAAATAAAGGTGTGATGCCAGTCCTGGCCAGCTGGAAACTATATAAACAGCCCTGCCCACACAAAGCCCTTCTCCCTAAGAACACCAGCTGCCCTAAGGTTGTTGCATTTCTCTGCCATATTGTTTTGTCTTGCCCTCCCCATGAGGACGATCCTCTGGCTCAGGTCGGTTGATCACCCAGCAGATGTTGGGAAGGTGTGTGTGGCCCCGCTCTGACACTTATGAAAGCTTGGGTTCAGAAGGGAGAAAAGAAGCCTGACCTTCGTAGGGGTCTGACTGGTGGCTGGGCCATGAGCATGGGCCAAGCACGGCTGGCCTGCTTCTGTCCTGGGATTACTTTGTGCAGCCGTGAATGCACAGCCTGGCAGACGACTTAAAAAAGAGTGAGGATTTATTCTTGCTCATATTTTCAGAGGGCGTGGTCTACGCATGGTTTCATGTGCCCAGGTAGAACATGCTAGTGTTGGGAACATGTGGTAGGAGAATTTCTTCACTTCATGGCAGGTAGGGATTGGAGACGTACAGGAAGTTACTTCAGTGACCCAGTGCCTTCAGTAAGACCTCCTTCCTAAGGTTCCCACCAGCAAGAATCCAAACATTTAGACCATAGCCTGTGGGAACATCTTGTAATCAAAGCAGAAAGACTCTAGCTCCTCTCTGAGATCTCGCAGCCTAAATAGAATTGGGGGGTGGCACTTAGGGAGCTTTTACATTGGACTTCTTGTTAGTCAACAACCTTTGAGTATAGCTTTGGAATTCCTGAAGGATTTATTCACCTCTTGGGAAGTGTCAGGGTATGTTAGACTATGAGAAGCACAGGGGAGTTTTGCTTTAAAAAATAATCAGATCAGTACGGCAGCTGGCGGACACTTGACACCTTTTAAGGCAACAGTTCTGCTCCAGGAGTGTGTTCTGTAAGTAAACTTGGGGAAAACATTGAGTCCCTGTTACCCAAGTCAGGTTGGATTGCTAAACACAAGGGGAACAGCCAGCTCAAGGGTTTTGTTCTTGCTTCTAATTAGTAAGGCCAGTTTCTGTTATTTTAAGATCCTGACACTCTTTCCCTCCCTCCTTCCATCTTTATTTTTGTTTTCCCCCTCTCTATTCCTTTCTTCCTTGTTGTTTTTAGTTAGGTGCTCATTCTGTAGTTCATACTGACCTGGAACTGATGGCAATCCTCCTGCCTCAGCTTCCTCAATACTGGTACCAGAGGTATGAGCTATCACACCACTGTATTCTGATTTCCTTAAAGTCATTAGGTTAAGGACAATAAATGGGTTTGATGAATTGCATATGTGTATCTCAAGATCAAAGACACAGGGTTTTGGGAGCACCTTGCTGGGGAAATCTCCCACATGCTGCCTTCGCCCAGCTCAGTCCCTTCACAGAAACTTCTGTGCTTCTGACCTTTGAGGTCAGCTGCAGAGAGCTAGGGACTTCACAGCACACCACTCGCATCCCATGGGTCCACTCTGGGCTCAGCACCCCAGTTGTTTCGTGGCAGGAGGAAGGCGAGTTCATTGTGGAGGGGCTGCTGAACATCTCCTGGGGGCTTCGCAGGCCCATTCGACTACAGATGCAGGATGACCACGAACGCATCCGCCCGCCTCCATCCTCCTCCTCCTGGCACTCTGGCTGTAACCTGGGCGCGCAGGGGTGAGTGACAGAAGCTGAGGTTCCTGGTCCAGTTCCTAGAACCCCCTCTGCTGTCTGCCGTGGGTTTGGGATGGGGAGAAAGGGGCCTCTGACCTGACTCCACAGACAGTGAGGAGGAGCGGTTCTGAGTCAGCAAGGGGAAGCGCTGAGGAACAGGGTGGCAGTGGGTCCTCCCTCCAGGAGAGCCCTGGACTCTCCAGGGTTCTTCTCAGTCTCACTGATCCAAGTTTGCAGGCTTCTGAGAGGGCGCCAGCCCACACACATCCTCCCAGATGGAATGGGCCTGCTCCAGGGACATCTAGGATTTGAACCTGCTGACCAAAGCTCTCTCAATCTTGATGGAACCTAATAGAAGAAAAGGAATGTTCTGTCTGAGGCAGCCAAGTGAGGTCAGCCAGGAGTCTCCTGTACACCCGACCAGGTCATAGCACACAGGCAGTCGTCTAGGGGGTCCCCTATTGGTTCTCACTGCAAGGTCCGTGATCTCCCACCTCCGGTGGCCAAATGAGCAGCTGGTTGCCAGCACCAGGAAGATGTTTTGTTCTCTCTGGGACTTCAGTTTTAAGATCAAGTGACTAGCCTTGTTCCCCTTGAAACTTGCTGAGGTGGGTGGCGTTCGGGCCAGAGCCTGGGTGGGTTGGGGATGGCTGCTGGGCCAAAACCGCAGTGACGTGCTTTCTGCTTTAAAGGGGAACTGAGCCCTCCCTCTCTGCTGGCTGCCTGGAACATTGTTACATTCTACAGCCAACTGTATCATTCTCCTTAGTTGAGAAATAGCTACAGAACGGCCAAACCCTCGAACCACCTTGGCTCTTCCCAAGAGAACTAAAGGAGGGAAGTTGTCGCTCAGCCCACTGGGCATAGAGAAGCCTTCTTGGTGCTTCATTTCCAGTGAATTAGACCCTCGCTGCTCAGCCTTGACCTCTAGATTGTTACATTCTGTTCTTCTAGTGAGATGGGTTTACAAATCCCATTTCCCCAGGATACCCTGAGTTGGAGCTGCCCAGGGACCCTTCAGTCCGCATTCTTGGTTTTTCTCCATTCCCCATGACAACAAGCTGGTTCTTGAAGCCTGTAAATATTTTAAGGACTTTCAGAAGTGTGTCCCAGATGCCAGCATAACTGAAATGTTGCAGACAGGACTGTGTGTGAGATTCCAATGCCAGTTTCTGCTCCTGACCCCAGAGAGAGGGGTGCTACCTGGGCCAAGCACCTGCTATGTTCTAAAGGGCGCAGGACTGAAACTTAGACAGCTCTGAGGAGAAATTCTCGCAGCTTTTCAATTGTACTTTTCTTCCCTTAACACCATCATTATAGGAACACAGGCCTTAGGAAGCCCCTACTCTTCTCACCTTGGTCCTTGGTGTCAAACAGGACGCTCCAAGAGACCAAATCCCCTGTTGGGTTTGGATGTGTTTTTCTGAGCTGCCTCCACTTCTCTTTGGGGCTCCCAGTCACCACAGCAAACCCGGATCTCAGCTCAGGTGACCTGTTGTGGTCCCTTTTCCAGCTTGCAGCCCTGAGAGCATTCATCACTCGTGAGCCATAGATGCCAGAGGCAGTTTCTAAGATATTCTTCCAACAGAAGGAAATCGAGCCTGGAATCCTGAGAAAATGAGTTCTAGACCCCCACGCATGCTTTGAGACTCCATACAGGCCACACAGAGGCTTTGTTCTGGGCCTGACAGATTGGGGGCTTATGCTGCTACAGAGGTGGGGCCGGACATCTTTCTCCCGAGTTCCTTGTCCCCATCCAGCACTTAAAATGGGGTCCGGACCAAGCCCCCTGGATACCCAGCACAGCCTGCCTGTCTCTTGCTTGCCTGATGTGTGCTAATGCCCTCCTGTGTGGCATGCGACAAATCTCCCATTGCAGGAAGGGGGCCATGAAATTGGGACATATCCTCTCAGGGGCTAAACAAATCTGTCCTGTGTGTTTGCCACCTTCAGCACCACCCTGAAGCCCCTCACCATGCCCACCGTTCAGATTTCAGAAGTGGATGCGCCCGCTGACACCAGCGAGACACCCAGCCCCACAGGTATGTGAGCTCCAGCTAGAGGCCATGTGGGTGACAGCAGCTGTGTTTTAACCTGTGACTTTTTTTTGTATAATTATATAAAATCCACATGAATCAATATCTTTTAAAAAAAAGTTAAAAGGAAAGAATTTAAAATCTCTCTCCTTCTCGCCTTTAGTTTCCCTTCCTTAAAGCAACCTGCAGCATCCTTCCTGATAGAACAAGCAAATGCATGCAAATTCACACAAATCCAAGCAGATGGCCTGCTATCACCTCCTGGAGTGGCTATGGCTCCTTCTCATCCTCTCTCTAGACAAGTGACAGCTTTTGTCAGTAGCCCCAGTCCCTCAGGCCCCTCACCAACAGCAGCCACCATTTGACTTCCTGTCTCGGTGACTGTGTCTGCTCTGAGCACCTCATGTGAGCTGACTCATGAAGTACACATACTTTTGTGACTGGCTGATTTCAACTCAGCGTCAGACCCTCAAGGTTCTCCCTGGCTGTGCCCTGAGGCAGCTTGTTTGCAGCATCTTGCATGCCCTTGCATCAGGGTTAGCCTGAGTCTGGTGCTGTTCTTAGCCTTGTTTTATGTATTAACTTACTTACACCCTCACTATAATCCCATAAGCAGAGGCTCTTGTTACCCCTCCAGAAAACGGAGGCACGAGAGGCCAGGGAAACATGGCAGAGATAGAGCGGGGATCTGAGCCTGGGGGGCCGGCACTGAGGCTTATACTAGGAACCTGTGCGCTGTTAACTCCTCGTAAATTAAATGTTATGTCTCCTCCAGCAGGAAATCATTTTTATAAAACGTGTTTCTGGGGAAACAGTGGTGCCACAGTGTCAGCCTTGAAGGGAATCGGGCTCCAGCAAACAGTCCACCCCCCACTTTCTTCTCAGACTCCAGGGGCCTGAAGCCTGTACAGGAGGACACCCCACAGTTGATGCGCACACGCAGCGATGTTGGGGTGCGTCGCCGTGGCAATGTGAGGACATCCAGTGACCAGCGGCGAATCAGACGCCATCGCTTCTCTATCAATGGCCATTTCTACAACCACAAGGTAGAGGGAAAACCTCAGGGACATCGCTGATTTCTGGGCATCTGCCACTTCAGTGCTATGGCCATGTGATCCTAGGGAAGTGAGGTACCCAGAGAAGCCAGGCATTTTCAGTTCATCTCAGGGTTGTGAATGAGATGGGGGCTTTGCTTGCTTCTTGAGATACTCAGTACTTTGGGTGAGGAATAGTTTCCACTAGGTGTGGGAGATTTCAGTAGCCTTAGCTTCAGAATCAGGCTTAGCTTTCAAAACTCCATGAGCCCATCTCATGACTTCCCTCCTTGTCTTGGCATGTCCATTTGTGTAGTTAATTCCTGCTCCCACCCCTGGCCTCCCCCAGCACCCAGCACCCTGTGCGAGCAACAATGATTCCCACTTCATAATAAGAGTACTAGAGATTCTGTAGAGAAAGTACTAGAGTTTATTTCATGACTTTGCAAAGTCAGTGGCGTGCTAGAGAAAAGGCAAGAAGGCTGGCAGGCCATTTGGTACAAAATAAGGGTTTCTATACTTCCCAATTGGCTGAGATCTTTAGACTGGTACAATCTTCCCTGAGTCTAGTATTATCCCCTCCCCAGATTCCCCATCCTATCGGCTCAGGACGCAAACTTGTCTAATTTCTACCCTGGGACTTGAGTTTCCCTCCTTTTCTGATTCCATGGCTTAGTCACGTAGCAGGCAGGCCGCCTGTAGCTTTTCCACCACTAGGCTGAACTGAGAGTGTTCTGTCAAGTCCTGGCGCCAGCTAGAGAAGACAAGTACCTGCTGTACCTGCTGCCTCGCTCTGGTTCTCTGACAAGCTATCAGTGCACTCCCTGAAAACAGACCATGATGATTTACTCTCTTCTCTGCTGCCTTCTGACCCCCTGAGATGATGGCTGTTTTTGAGCAAGGCTACAGGTGGCAGTTCAGTTCAGGGACCCCAAGCTAGCTAATCCTCCCTTACTTTCTGCTGCTTAAATCTCACTGGAAGCAAGTGCATGGTGGGAGGGTGGCCCGAGACCGCCTCACGCACAAGTGCATGGTGTGAGGCTGGTCTCTCAGAGGAAGGGTCTCTGTGGGTGTTTTGCTTATCTGGTGTCATCTCTAACCTTGCTCTTTGGAGCTCAGACCTGAACTTGCCAGGGAAGCATAGTCCGAGCTGGCAAACCCTAAGGGCCACTTTGTCTATATCCACGGCTGATGCTGGCCAGAGTGCCTGGGGCTCTCCTCAACACATTTCAAATACTGCCCCTGGGCCCCTTACTTGCTGGTTTTGAGACTCGGTCCTTGTCCCCACTCCTGCCCTAAACCAGACCCCTTTGTTGACAGACATCAGTTTTCACACCAGCTTATGGCTCTGTCACCAACGTCCGCATCAACAGCACCATGACTACCCCCCAGGTCCTGAAGCTGCTGCTCAACAAGTTTAAGGCAAGTTCTCTCCATTGGCTGTGAGCCTCAGGGCTGTCAGGATGGTAGGTGGGGTGGGGGAGCCTGCCAAGTTCTCCTACTCTTCTACAACCCCAGATCCATTGCCTAGAGAATTGTCCCATCCACAGTGAGTGGATCCCCTACCTCGATTAGCATCAAGATAACTTCCGCAGACCAACAGACTCTAGACATCCCTCTCTGAGGCTCATTTTCCAGTGATTCTAGATTGTGTCAAGATGGCAATTAAAACACCAAGGATTGCTTATTTGCTTTTTTTTGAGATGAGACCTCATATACTGTTTTTTTGAGACAGGGTTTCTCTGTGTAACAGTCCCGGCTATCCTGGATCTCACTTTGTAAACCAGACTGGCCTGGAACTCACTGAGATCCACCTGCCTCTGTCTCCTGATTGCTGGGATTAAAAGCGTGCATCACCCACTCCCAGCAAGACCTCACTATATTGCCCAGATTGGCCTCAAATACCTGGGCTCAAGAGATCCTATGCTTTTAGCCTCCTGACTAGCTGGGACTATATGTATGAACTTAGCTAGTATTCTTTTTATTTTTTCCCAATGATTTTATTTTTATCTATATGTTCAGTTCTTTTGTGGGGCTAGGACTCAAATCCACGTCCTCACACAGAGCAACAAACACCCTCAGCCCTTGTATTCATGTGTTTTTAATTTTTTGTTTATTATTTGTTTATGTGTGCGTCGTGATGTGTATGTTCGGGTGCATGTGCCACGATGCATTTGCGGAAGTCATGTGACAACATTGTGGAGTTGATTCCCTCCCTCCACTTTTGTATGGGCCTTAGGGATCTAGCTCAGGTTGTCAGGCTTATGTAACAAGCACCCTTGCCCACTTCACTTCTGACTGACTAGAGGATTATTATTTTTCATGGAAGCCAGTGAAACCTAGGACGCAAGGCTCTGAGTTTGGGTCCCTATGCACCACCTGCCACACAGCTGAGTCAAGTTGCCTTAACCTGTCTGTGCCCTGGCTTTCTTATTTGTGGGAGGGTGGTGCTCACTCACATGTTATGGGATGTCACAGTATGAGTGAACACATGTTAAATGGGTGGGCTTCCCATTCTGATATGTGTTAACTATTCCAGTCCAAAAGCTTGAAACTTAAAATGCACCAACCTCAGAAACTTAATGAGCAATGACATGACTCAGTTGTCGCCACGGGTCTCAGGTTTTTGTAGAAGGAAACTAAGCTGGTTAAGTTCCTGCCAAAATCCGCAAAATGAAAACCTCTGAAATCTAAACCATGTCTTCTCCCAACATTGCGGGTGAAGGATGCTCCGCTGCTATTATCTAGCGTGATTGACAGTTTCCTGCCTGTTGCATGTCCTCCTCGGTTTTAAACAAAAGGTTCTTACTTTGTAGAAGCCTAGGCTGGGGTGTTCTACTCTTTTTTTCCCCCCTCTTGATTCAGATTGAGAACTCAGCAGAAGAGTTTGCCCTGTACGTGGTCCATACCAGTGGTGGTGAGTCTGAGGGGCCCAGTACACTTCAGATCCTTCAATTAACTCAAAATAGCAAGTTCAAAGCAAAACCCTCTCTTCCTTCGTTGATGTTTCCTAAAATTCTAAATGTTGTTTGTCCCCAAGCCTGGTGAGCTTGTGGGACAGGTGCCCCAGGGAATGCCGTGTGGGCTGTAATACTAGATCTTCAAACTTAACTGCCTATTAGAAAATGAACTGGATTTTCTCTGGAGGCAGATGCCCAGTTCCTCCTGAGTGGCATCTTCCAGAGGGTCTGAGACATGGTAGTGGGGGGGGGAGTGGGGGCTACTTTTAACAACACACATGTTGAGTAGTTCATCCCAACACAGTCTGTCTTGTGTGGCTGCATCTCCTAAGTTGCCTGTCCCATTTGGACTCCTGAGTTGTCCACCACTCCTGGTGAGAAAGATCTTGGGCTTAGCTCAGGATGCCTTGATTCTCTTTCAGAGAAGCAGAAGCTGAAGAACTCCGACTACCCCCTGATCGCCCGCATCCTCCAGGGCCCCTGTGAACAGGTCTCCAAGGTCTTCCTGATGGAGAAGGACCAGGTGGAGGAGGTCACCTATGATGTGAGTCCTTTTTGCATGGTGGTCGGTCCTCAGCAGCAGGGGTCGGGGGTGGCGGGGGAGGAGACTTATTGGGTTACAGTGTGACTTTTTGACCAGAGCTTTGTCCCTGTGGCTGCCATGCATTAATATCAGGTTCTTTTGACAGCAGTTGAGGGTGGGCCCTGTGGGGATTGTTAGAGGAATAAATTCCTTTAGACTCCCAAGGGCGCTGGGGCCCTGAGGACTTTGGAAGTATGCTTCCAACACTGAGAACTCAGCAGGGAATTTCTTTTCTTGAGTGTTAGTACAGTAACAAGCACCCCCAAATCCAAGTACCTTATGACATTCACTCTTTTCCTCATGATTCTGCTAGCTGATAGCAGCAGCCCTGTGCTAGGCTCGGGTGAGTTTTTATCCTAATCAGACCCAGCTGAAGGGCAGTAGCTTCCTGGGCTCTCTTTCCCAGGGCAGGTGATTGGAGCATGAGAAACCAGTACAGGGTCTGTAGAGATGGCTCAGTGGGTAAAGAGCTGTACATATGTGAGGACCTGAGTTTGAATCCCCAGGACCCACATATATCTAGATGTGGCAGCATGTGCCAATAATTTCAGTGCTCTATAGTGAGATGGAGGGTGGAGGCAGGAGACTCCCTGGGGTCTCCTCCCCTCCTGGGCCACCTAGCTTGTTACACAGAGTGACAAGCAACAGAAAGACTCTGATAGGTTTCCCTCTGACCCACACACCGTGGGACATGCAAGCCTTTTCTTGAGCACGTTCTCATTCACATGTACATGTATACACATTACACACAAATTATAAATCTGTAAACAATTTTTAAAAGAAGAAACTAGTCCAAACCATGGAGGCTGGTTTTAAGCCTCCACTCAGGTTTAGAATGTGTCAAGTCTGCAGAAATTCCAGTGGCTACCGCAAGCGACCTAGGCAGGCTCAGCATTGTAGGAGAGGACTAAATACCCGGAAAAAAGTTGAGAGAGTAGGTCAGGGTTCTGGTTTTGTTTGTTTCTTTTTCTTTTTATCTTTCTTTTTTCTTTTTTGAGGAGGCTGAATTTCTCTGTGTAATAGTCCTGGATGTCCTGGAACTTACTTTGTAGTCCATGCTGACTTGAACTCACAGAGATCCTCCTGCCTCTGCCTCCCGAGTGCTGGGATTAAAGGCATGCACCACTACCATGGGAAACAGGTTTTATATTGGTGTCCAAATTTGGGTAATTTAGTGGTTGAGCTCAGCTGTTTTTTTGTTTTTGTTTGTTTGTTTGTTTGGCTGGGGAAGGGAAAACCCTGTCTTAACTCTCTGAACCAGGTCAGTCTCTTCCCTAAAGCAAGTGCCTATTTGGCTACCCAGAGACTGGAGACAGGAGTCTGGGTTGTGATGACTCCTCACATCCCATCTGGGGAGAGCACAGCAGTTTATTAAGGTCTTCTTTGGTCTTTGATTTGTTGCAGTTCTGGGGATGGAGCTTAGAGCCCACCTCTACCCTCCTAGCCCCAGGAGGGAACTAGAGCCCACCCGCACACTCCCAACAAACCCTCAGCCCTGCTCCTTTTCTGAATCACTGCATGAGAGGGAAGTCCTTTTCTGCGTGAAGTCCCTGGAGTTGGGGTTCACACTAATGAAATGAGAACTGAGAAGTCACAAGATGGAATCCTATAAACGCAGGCTTCTTCATGCGGACTGGACCAGCCTGGGGTAGAATGAGGAAATCCTGGGCTGGTGGGAAATTAGATTTCTGATGGCTTTGTGCCTTGAGAAAAGCGACAACAAAAGGATTTTGTAACAATGGGATTTATTTTCTCCCCCTTCCCAGGTGGCCCAGTACATCAAGTTTGAGATGCCAGTCCTTAAAAGCTTCATCCAGAAACTCCAGGAGGAAGAAGACCGGGAGGTGGAGAAGCTGATGCGCAAGTGAGCGTGGTGTCTGGGTCAGGCTGGGTTCCAGGGCCCCTCTGATCGTTCTGCTGTAGGCCAAGGCCGCTCGTTTGTTCCCTGCTGCCCAGACCTGAAATAATCACACAGAAACTGTGTTAATTGCAGTACTGTTTGGTCAATAGCATAAGCGTATTGCTAGCTAGCTCTTAAATTAACCCATTTCTTTTTTTTTAACATTTACTTTGATTTAATTACAGAGCAGTTTCCTTATTTATTTATTTATTATGTATACAATGTTCCTCCTGCATGTATACCTCCAGGCCAAAGGAGGGCACCAGATCTCATTACAGATGGTTATGAGCCATCATGTGGTTGCTGGGAATTGAATTCAGGACCTCTAGAAGAGCAGCCAGTGCACTTAACCTCTGAGCCATCTCTCTAGCCCAAATTAACCCATTTCTCTTATTTTATATCTTACCATGAAGCTTGTGGCCTACCACTAAGGTTCTTGCTGGTGGATTACATTTTTCTCCTTCGGCAGCTACATGGCGTCTCTCTGACTGCCTACTCTCTCTCTACATCTCTGTTCGGATTTCCCACCTGGCTTTACTCTGTTAAGCCATTGAGCCAAAGCAGCTTCTTTATTAATCAATGGCAATAAAACATATCCACAGCATACATCATTCTGCTGCCTTGTGGGGACTGATGCCAGCCCAGATCTCAGACAGGGACATGAGGAGTGCCATTCTGTGAAAGATCCTCAGGCCAGGATCTTTAAGAGAATGAGAATCTCTTCCCCAAGCTCAATAAACCAGGCCGATGGATGCAATCAGCAGGAGGCTTTTATTGATATCGATTACACGAGCTCGTGGGTGTCCAGCCAGGCAGACTGGGCACACCCAAGCAGGCTTTTCAAACAGCTTTTATAGAGTGTAAGGGTTTCAAGAACAAGCAAGCATGGTAACAGCATTTCTATTGGATCTTGGTTCACACCAGTTCCTAAGTTCCCCCCAAAAACATAAATCTAGAGTAAGCATCAGCAAACTTCAAGGTTCAGTAGATAGCCTTGGAGACCAGATGTTCCTCTTCAGATAGTGGATCAAAGCCTGCAGGTATCAATCAATCTCAGGACCAGATGTTCCTTTTCAGATAGTGGATCAAAGCGCAGGCATCGGCCAANGAGTGTAAGGGTTTCAAGAACAAGCAAGCATGGTAACAGCATTTCTATTGGATCTTGGTTCACACCAGTTCCTAAGTTCCCCCCAAAAACATAAATCTAGAGTAAGCATCAGCAAACTTCAAGGTTCAGTAGATAGCCTTGGAGACCAGATGTTCCTCTTCAGATAGTGGATCAAAGCCTGCAGGTATCAATCAATCTCAGGACCAGATGTTCCTTTTCAGATAGTGGATCAAAGCGCAGGCATCGGCCAATTTGGCTCTAGCTGCAATTTGTAATTTTCCATCTGCCCTGAGTTTCTCAAGCACCAATTCTGGTGAGAGTCTTTCATCTGTTTTCCGCTTCTTTTGTCAGCAGCTTACTTGGATATGAGATAGCTAAATATCTTTTCCTTTCCTTTTATGAAAGAACTCTGGGAAAGAATGTGCCTGCCTCAAATCTCGTTGGAATCTGGCTTTAGAAATAGGGAGGTTCCTCTCTCCTGGGTCTTAATCTCTTGTCTGTTTCTGTAACCAAACACTCAGGGCTGGGCTGTTTAAAAAGAAACAAGGTTCATTTAGCTCACAGTTCTGGCGGTCTAAGAGCATGCGCAGCCCACATCTGCTTGGCTTTGGTGAGGGCCTTATGGCACATGGTGTGGCAATGATGACCACACATGAGACAGGAAGCTAGAGAGGGACTTGGGATGAGCTTTTTATAAGAACTTGTTACTTTAAGAACTAACTGGAGTCTTGTGAGACTATTTTGACTATTACCCAAACATCACCATGTGGAGATGAGGCTCCAAACACACGAACCTTTGGGAGGAAGCTTGTTCAGATGACAGTATGGTACTGTCAGCTGTGTGACGAGGCTCCTTGAAGGAAGTTAGTGTTCCCTCAGACGAGGCTCAGGGTCTGAGGTTTTTGAGGGCTAAGTCTGGAGGTCATTTGAGGGTCAGCACAGGTCCTGGGGCATGTCCCGAAGGGGTGCAGGCAAAGCATGCTGAAACACAGATGCCCTGGGAACCTTAGGAAGGTGGTCTGCACAGCAGAGATGGCCAGAGCTGCCCACTTTAAAGTCCTTCCCATCCTTCCTCCTTTAGATGTGTTTCTTGTGGAAATTTCACTTGGGTTGAAGAGTTCAGCAAACTTCTTCTGGGAGGAATAGATGATTTCATTTTAGTCATAGAACAGACTGCCTTTTGTGGCTATAATAGAAGGTTGCTAGTCTGGTGTTGTAGGATAAAGCCACATATTTATTTCCTGTTTTCAGCAATCAGTATGACAACAACTGACATTTTATTGAACACTTACTATGTCCTAGACTTTAAAATAGCTTTTGCTATAGAGTACAAACTCCAAGCTTGAGGAGTGTGCCTCCTGGGCCCTGCACCACGATGCCCACTCTGGTAATGTCACAGCTCAGGAACATCCTAGAGAAACTGAAGTTGCCCACCAGCCATGAAACTGTGTGTTCAGTGGTTGTTAAGGGTTTCTTCTGTGCGAGCAGGAACTGGTATAGGCAGACCCATATGGGGTTGTTATTTTAATAGGCTCCCCTAAAAGGGAAATACTGGTAACTTTGTATATTTCAGCCTTGATTAAGTTCATGAGAGTACTGTGCACAGGGCCTCTGGCAGAGTGAGCACTCAGTGGACCCTGGCTGTTGATAACTTCGTGTTTCTGGCACCATTTGCCACACTTTGTAGCCATAGTGAAAGAGCCTGATTTGGAATTGACCTCTTTCCCTGTCACCCAAGCATGGAAGGATGTGTGGAGTAGGTGAGAGTAGCCAATGATGATGTGTGGAGTAGGTGAGAGTAGCCAATGATGACGTGTGAAGTAGTGAGAGTAGCCAATGATGACGTGTGGAGTAGGTGGGAGTAGCCAATGATGACGTGTG
>LOJH01013669.1:0-14377 GCA_001685095.1 Ellobius talpinus
GCTAGTAACCCTTTGAATAAGCCAATCCAATAAATTGGAAAACAACCTTCAGGTCCCCCCATCTTGTGTCAGTGACTTTTTGTTTTAAAAGACGGGCTGTAACAGCTATCTATCAGATATTCTTCATATCCCGAACCTGAAGGGCCCTGTCATGACAGAATAAAAATCCTTTTGCTTTTGCATCAATTGTGGTTGTGTGAATGGTGTCTGGAGCAACTCCTCCCTGATGTTTGGACACCTGAGTCCAACAGAGTGCACTAGGCACATATATAGTGATGCATATACATACATATAGGCAAAACACTTATATACACAAAGTAAATAAATCTAAAAATAAATAAAAATAGCCAATAGGCCAGACCTGTGATATAAAAAATGAAAGTAAATTAACATGCAAAGACAAAACTGCTTGTTTATAAGTCAGTAATTTTTATTTTTTTCTTGGTATATTAGATCTTTATCTTATTTCATTTTCTGTAATTTTAGTTATCCATGGGTCAACCGCTCTTCAAAAGTATTAGAAAACATCAGAAACAAAACAACTTGGGACTGGAGAGAGGGATAGGCAGTTAGGAGCACTGGCTACTCTCGGGGCTGGAGAGATGGCTCAGAGGTTAAGAGCACTGGCTGTTCTTCTAGAGGTTCTGAGTTCAATTCCCAGCACACACATGGCAGTTCACTACCATCTATAACTCCAGTTCTGGAGATATGACGACCTTTTCTGAACTTTCAGGGACTGCATGCATGTGATGCATGTTATGCCCAGATACCAGGGTCCCCCAAAACCACCATGGATTCTGAACTCATATGTAAAAGAGCCTTTATTCAAGCTCGGGCTTGGACCCTCCATGTGTCCAATGCATTGGTGCAATAGGAGAGCGCTGAGTCCAGGTGGGGTAGATTTTTATCATAGCAGAGGTTGGGAGTAAGGGGATTTCCAGGGTTCAAGACCCTGACTGGATGACATTTGTCTAAGGATGTCTTGGTAATGGAGGGTATGTGCATGCTGGGCTAAGGCATCTGGTAATCCTGTCTACAACAGTTGGAACATTAGGTATTTCCTTTGGAACATTAGGTATTTTCCCCTTGAACGCTGATTGGCCTGTTCATGGGTGGTACCTTGGTGGTCTCAGTTTCTGGTCTTTTCTGGAACCAGGGCAAACTGAAACTTAGGCCTACTCTTTGGCTACTATTGAGCCTGTCATGGCAACAGTATAGTCAAGCTGCCCTGGACTCCACAGTGCACAGACATGCACTCAGGCACACACAGATACACATAAAATAATATTTTTAAGAAACCAATTAGAAGTTCTGAGCTATGATGAAATGCCGCACCAAACTGCTCTGTCCTGCATAGATGAGAATCATCCTATCGTCTAGGGTCTGCACACAGTACTGCCTGCCATTAAGGTATCACAGTACTTCTGTCCAAGAAACGCTTATTTTACCTATTGCCTCCCAAGTGTAAATCACCATTGCAGTATATTGTTTTGATATTATTGTTGTTGTTATTCTCTTACTATGCCTATTTCAAAGTTTATCATGGCTTCAAATGTATGAGAAAGACAAAGTTTCTCTTAGGTTGGGTTCTACAATAGTTTCACTGAGAGCATGGAACTATCTCCTTCAGATAAGGCAGAAGGGCTTTGCTATGAGGTCAAAATACAAGCAGGTTAGTCATGTCGTGAAAATTTTAATATTCAGAAATTTCAACGGGTGGTGGTGGCATACACCTTTAATCCCTGGGAGGCAGGGTAAGGTGGATCTCTGTGAGTTCAAGGCTAAAGTGGTCTATAAATCGAGTTCCAGGACAGTCAGGGAAACCCTGTCTCAAAAAATAACAACAAAAAAGAAATGAAGTCATCTTTATTTTAGGAGATAAAAATCAACTCAATTGGCAAAATACAGAATAGCACAGGCATTAACTTGCCAAAACATGAAGAACTAAAAAAGCTTCCTTAACTGAGAATAAGGAACGTGTTTTCTAGACTTTCCCCAGAGACACTAATGGAGTAAGACGGATACACTCTAAGGGAAGGCAAGCTGTGTACATGAATAGAAAAGCTTGCTTTAATTAATTACTTGCTTTAATTAATTTGGTCATTATGGTTAGGGTCAGTGGTCTTCCTCCTCCTGTCTTTGGGATTAATAACATTTGCCTGTAACTCCAGATCCAGGGTGTCAGATGCCCTCTTCTGGCCTCCATGGCCATATGCACACATAACATACATTCAGACATACACATAAACAAAATAAAATAAAACCTTTCTTCAGTTAAACATAGGACTCAAAGCATCTCTCCTTCAACAGACTTATTTCTTCAGAACATATACAATTGACAGGAATTAGCAGAGAGCCTTAGGACAGCAGTATTGAGAAAACAAGAAAGCTGGGTGGTGGTGGCACATACCTTTAATCCCAGCACTCAGGAAGCAGAGACAGACAGATCTCTGTGAGCTCAAGGCCAGCCTGGTCTACAGAGTGAGCCAGAACAGCCAGGATGGTTACACAGAGAAACCCTGTCTCAAACACAAATACACACACACACACACACAAAGAAAAAACCTTTAGTGAGGTCCTAGAAGTTTAAAAAATTTGGACTGGGTATGTTAGATGGTACCTGTAATCACAGTTATTTTGGTACTTGAGGCAGTGGTATTGTAAATTTGAATCCTGACTGGGTTACATTGTGAGTTCAAGACAGTGAAATCCAGGCTCTTAAAAAAATAAAAAGCCAGGTGGTGGTGGTAGCACACGCCTTTAATCCCAGCACTCAGGAGGCAGAGGCAGGTGGATCTCTGTGTGCTGGAGGCCAGCCTGGCATACAGAGTGAGTTCCAGGAGAGCCAGGGCTAACAAACTGTGGGGGGGAGAGCAACAACACCCTGGCTGCTTTGGGCAGGTGGGTGGTTTCCTTTTCTAGCGAAGTTTCCTTCTGTTGGGATAACGCCTTGTCCTTCTCTCTCATTGCTTCTCTGAAATGTAATTTATTCCCCACTAAATGTAATTTATTCCCCACTAAACAATCTACAATGAAAGCCTATCATTATAGTAATTTTCATTTTCTTTTTGTTTCTGAGATAGGTCTCTACTACATAGCTCAGGCTGGCTCCCAATTACAGGTGTGTGCCTCTAAGCCTGGACTTCATGATGCAGTCACTATATTTTTGCATTAACTACCTCAAAGGGCAAAAGTGTATTAGTTTAATATTCCCAACAGAAGGCAGGATGCCCGACATAGAAGACTTTGTTTCCTAGAACTAGATGGCCTACTGAGTGCCTACATTAATCCCCGAAGTCTAAACTTAGAATAAACCCGTGAATCATGAGTGCTTCCCCCAATGCAATACGGGAAAAAGCTGTGAAGCAAAAGTAACTTTTTTTTAAGAGTTTCAAGTTTCATAGGCTTACTATAAACTTGTGAGTAGCCGAGGATGATCTTCAACACCTGCTTCTACTTCCCAAGCTGTCTCTCCTCCCGTCCCTCCCTCTTGTTTGAGATAGGATTACACTCTGTAGCCCACACTAGCCTGACAATCCTCCCACCTCAATTTCCTAATACAGTATTATATTAAAGGCATGAAACACCACACCTCCCTGACTTCCAATACACACACACAAACTCTCTCTCCTCTCTCTCTCCCTCTCCCCCTCCCCCCCTCTCCCCCCACAATAACTGGCTACAGAGCCAAGGACAGAGATACGCACATAGGGAAATCTATAAAGAATTTGAATTTACCCCACTGTTTGGAATGCTCTAAAATTCTGGCTCACATACATTTCTCGAACCAGGGACCAATTTCCAACTACCGTTAGAAATCATCAGGGCACTATGGCAACGGGTACGTGCACTCCTAAATAGCCGCAGCCGCCGCATTCCGACTCGCGGGAAGAGCCAAGGTTGGGCTAGCGCGCGGCGTCACCCCGCAGAGCCCACGGCAAGAGCCCCCCTCGCCCGCTCCGGCACCCGGAGTTCCACCTCCCTTTCCCTTCCTACCCCGCCCCTGTCCGCCCGTCCCTCCTCTCTCCCCTTCCCTCCCCTCCCCTCCCTCGGCGATCTACCGACTAAACTCCAGCCTCCTCCCTCAGCCCCGAGCCCACGTCCAAACCCCTCAACTGCTTCCTCTTTCCGTCCCTGAAACGGCGTCTCCCGTGACCCAGGAGGACGAGCCGGAAGTGCGTCATGATCCGGCGCCCAGGTTTTCGTTTGGCGCGCGCGTCCCAGGGAGCGGTTCTGAAGTCTCTTGGTTTTTCTCTCGGCTCGCCTCGAGTTTGCAGTATTTTTGTAACGTGGTGTCCCCGGTTGTCGACATGCCGTCGTCTGTGCTGGGCTCGGTGATGGTGGCCTCTACGTCGTCGGCCGCCTCCCTGCAGGAAGCTTTGGAAAATGCGGGGAGGCTTATCGACCGACAGTTGCTAGAAGACCGCATGTACCCAGACCTCTCTGAGCTGCTCATGGTGTCCGCCCCAAGTGAGTGAGCCGGTCTAGTGGTGTCCTGTTTCTCCGCCTAAAAAATTCATTCTGATTCTCTGTCTCTGTCCTTATCTGTACATTGGTGCCTACGAGCACATTCAGAGATTAGGGCTTGTTTTCCTAAATGTTTGAAGAAGAGCAGACCCCTTTCAATTTTTTTCTTGTCTACACTTGTTCGTTGTAGATACTTGAAGAGGTAAGAGCAAGCTCATTGAATTCAAATGAGAAGAATCTTCTGATCTAGTTTCCATTTTTGTACATTTCTTGTGTCAGCGCTGCGCCAATCAGAAAAACAAAGGAGTTAATTTGGAAATCTATAATGTTCTCTCAGAGGCATATCTTATGTGTGCAGTTAGCATATATAGTGCGGGAACGAACCAATAAAGAAATAGAGGAGTCAGAATGCCGACTGACAGAGTAGAACAAAGTTTGTCAACCAACGAGATAACTGGAAAGTATTTACCTTAATTAAAAAATTGTAGCCAGCTAAAGGTTTGTGGAATTGCATTAGTTGCTACAAAGTGGCCCTTGGTACAGGAAAGTTGGAGAAAAGCAGAGAAAGGTGAAGGTCCAGTTGAGACTTGTGCGCAAAAACGGAGGTGAACTGGATAATCGATGTAAAGTAACCAATACATGTCTAACGGTTTGTAGAAATCCTTTGTGAGATTTTAAATCAGAAATACCAGAAGCAAAGGTAGCCATCGTACTTGACAACTACTAACACACGGGCTTGCCTTATAGAATGTGTTTGACCTTTTAGCCGCAATCGTCTTAATTTGTCCCCTCCCCCTTAAGTTTGAAAAGAAGATATAGAGTCATGCTTTCTGATACTCTTAAATTTATAATCTCTTTGCATATAACTTCCTCCTCACACTAATGCCTTTCCCTTCTAGCATTTGTTTTTTCTCTGCCTAACAGACTCTTCCCAGAGTCTTTCTGTATAGCCCTGGCTGTCCTGGAACTCATTCTGTAGACCATATTGACCTCTAACACAGAAGATTTGCCTGGTTTAGATTAAAGGCATGTGCCACCATCACCTAGCTCTTCCCAGACTCTTTGTGAAAGTCTCTAGTTTAAACCAGGCATGGTGATCTTTTGTTTGTTTGTTTTTTTGAGATAGGGTTTCTCTGTGTTGCTTTGGAGCTTATCCTGGAACTAGCTCTTGTAGACCAGGCTGGCCTTGAACTCACAGAGATCCGCCTGCCTCTGCCTCCCGAGTGCTGGGATTAAAGGTGTGCACCATCACTGCCCGGCGGCATGGTGATCTTTAATCTCGGCACATAGAAGGCAGAGGCAGGAAGATCTCTGAGTTTGAGGTCAGTCTGGGCTACATAGTGAGTTCCAGGCTAGCCAGAACTATACAGTGAGAGCCTGTCTCCACAAAAAGAAAATCTTTAGTTTCCTTGAAAGTTTTCTTGACCATTCACATTCTCATCCTCACTGAATTTATTCATCCTTTTTGCATTGCTACTTTGTTTCATAGGTACATTGTTGTATTAAAATTGTATTTTAGGCTGGGCAGTGGTGGCACATGCCTTTAACCCCAGCACTGGGGAGGCAGAGACAGGCGGATCTCTGGGCTACAGCCTGGGCTACGCTAGTTCCAGGACAGGCTCCAAAGCTACAGAGAAACCCTGTCTCGAAAAAAAAAATTCTTTATTGAGAGTAGTCTGTGGTCGTCACCAATAATATATAGCATTTTTGGTACAATTTGTGTGTGACAGGTCGGTCTGGAGGAGAAATCCAAAGAAAAGAGAATGGATTGTTTGATTTGGACCTTGTTTTGGTTTTTAGGACAAAATCTAATATAACTCAGTCTGGTTTCTAACTGTAGTCAAGGGTAACCTTGAATTCCTGATCCTTTTGTATTCACCTCTAGAGTGCTAGGAATACAGGCATATGCCACCATGCCCTGATTTTGCTGAGCTAGGAATCACTGCCAGGTCTTCATGTATGCTAGGCAAGAACTGTGCTAACTCAACTACATCCCCAAGCTTGATAACCTTTGCTCATGATTGAAGCCAATAATTGTCCCATCCTGTGACAATGAGATTTCTCAAGTTTACTTTGTAACAGGTCAGAACTCCTTAATTTTGGAGACATCATAAGCTCTGGGGTGGGGTGGGGTAGAGGTGGCTCGAATTGCTTATCTGTTCTAATTGGTGAGTGGTACCTTACTGTTGTATATAAATGCTTCATTTTCTTTTTTGTAGACAATCCCACAGTTTCCGGAATGTCTGATATGGATTACCCTCTACAAGGACCAGGTTTGCTGTCAGTACCCAGCCTTCCAGAGATCAGCACTATCCGAAGAGTCCCCCTCCCACCTGAGCTGGTTGAACAGTTTGGACGTATCCTATTGTTTTTAATTTACCTATTTTATAAGTATTAGATTAGTGTTTTCATTACTATAATTCCTATTCTATGCTTACATAATGTCTGTAAGTTAAGAGTTTTCAGAGCCATGGATAAAGCTCAGTGCTAGAGTATTTGTCTGGCACGGCTGAGGCCCAGCTGCTCAATCCTCATTACCTACCTCGCCCCAAATTTTTAGTCTTCGGTGCTGGCATATATCTGTATTGCCAGTACTCTTGAGGTTGAGGCAGGAGGATTATGGTACTCTTGCAGCCAGCTTGGAGTATATTATAGACCTTACCTCAAAAAGCAAGCCTGGGTAGTTTGCTTCCTATTTTAGAGTAGATAAGCATGGGTCAGGCATGGCACAAACCTTTAATCCCAGCACTTGTGAGATCGAGGTAGGCTGATTTTTATGAGGTTAAGGCCAGCCTAGTCTACATTAGTGAGTTCCAGGACAGGCAGACAACTTAATAGTGAGACCCAGTCTTGGAAGGAAGGAACAGAGCAGGTGAGCACAATAATACATACCTGTAACCCCAGCAGTCGTAAGGATAAGGCAAAAGGATTGCAGCTCCCGGGCCAGCTTGAGCTAACAGTGAGACTGTCTCAAGAAAGAAGGAAAAAGTGTTATCGGCTGGAACTAATTCAGCAGTAAAGATCACTCTCTGCTCTTGCAGAGGACCCAGATTAGATTCCCAGCACCTACTTGATGGCTTACAACTGTTCCAGTCCCTCGGGCTCCAAGGCCCTCTTCGGGCCTCCATGGCCACCAGGCACACACACACACACACACACACACACACATGGTACACAGACAATCATGAGCATAAAACACATACACACACAATAAATAAAATTATCTAAAGAAAAAAAAGAAGGGAGAGGAAAGGAAATGGAGAAGAAAGAAAGGAATGTGACAGGAACCTCATGGGTGCTGGGCAAGTGCTGAGTCATTGGGTGATATATCTAGCCAAGAGATCGTCTTTTAATCATACATTTTAAGTCAAAAGCTATTGAAGAAATAGTGTGAAAATAATTGAACTCTTTGCACCTTACATTCATGCTTCCTCAGATATGCAGTGTAACTGCATGATGGGGGTTTTCCCTCCCATCAGCAGAGCTTGGCTGACAATTGACAGTGACATATTCATGTGGAACTATGAAGATGGGTATGTATGGAAGGCTGGGTTGGAATTCTCTTAACCTTTATTGCTTGTTTCAGCTCGTGGCCTACTCATGAGAAACTGTCTGGTTTTACATTTTGTTTATCTTGTCTGGGTGAGTGTTTCCCAATGTGCATACTAGTCATGGGGGGGCATTGAGATGTGGATTGGGGGACTAGGGAGTTCATGACTAAAGTACTTGCTGTGCAAGCAAGCGAGTCAGCTTAGCTCCTCACCACTCACATAAAATTCATGGAAGCCCAGCCCTTGAGGGGCAGAAGCAGGCAAATGCTGGGGTCTTTCCTGCCAACTGGTCTACCTGGAAACAGTGAACTCCAGGTTCAGGGAAAGTAATTGTCTAAAAGAGTAAGGTAGAGAATGAAAGAAGACAGCCAACATTGACTAACCTCTGGCTTCTTCTATACGTGCATACACACAAACACCTCTGCACACATACACACAATGTGATTCTCTTTGTAAGAATTTCCTTTTTTTATTATGTATACAACATTCTGCCTCCATGCATGCCCGCACGCCAGAGGAGGGCACCAGATCTCATTACAGATGGTTGTAAGCCACCATGTGGTTGCTGGGAATTGAACTCAGGACCTCTGGAAGAGCAGCAAGGGTTCTTAACCTCTGAGCCATCTCTCCAGCCCCTGTAAGCATTTCTTGAACTGTGCTCTTGGTACTACCTCAGTCTACTACCATGGAGCTACATTCCCCAACCAAGATTCTGCTCTTATTCTTTGTTATTTGTTAGTTGGTTTGCTTGTTTGAATCCTGGGGATTAAACCTAGTGTCTCATGGATTCTCTCATTGAGTTATATCCACTTTTCAAAGGACTTCCCGAGAAGCAAGGCATATATTCCAAGTTTGTAGTCTGTAGAAAAGATTATATGTTGGTATTTTTGAGCCGTTATTTGGCATTTTTATTTTTTTTATTATATTTCTTTTGTGTGTATGTGTGTGGGCCTGGGTTTAGGGGTGTGGGTGTGTGTATCACAGTGCATAAGTGGCAGTCTGAAGACAGCCTGCATGAGTTAGTTCTTTTTCCGTCACGTGGGCCCTGGTGGCGGTCCCTTATTGGGCATTTTACAAAGACTCCTTTTCCTTGCATTTCTATGGACTATGAAGCCGATAATTATTGAAATGATACTTTGGTTGTTTTATGGTTTTTGACTTTGTGAATTAAATATATCAAATATTTAAAATCCAAACTCAGTGTTTCTTAAATAGAGTAGTATATGATCGGTTAGCTCTCTTAGTCTTTAGAGGTGAGTTTTGTGTTCTTTCTACTTCATATTTCAGTTACTCAGTTACCTATGTGAGTCATCCATTGAGATAGGAAATGTCATAGAAGGCTCACATAGTTAAGCTGTTACTCTTGCATCGAATAACTAATACTCCTTTTACTTAGAAACATGCATATGCACATGAACACATATTCAAAATACTTAATTGCATCAATTATACCATATGACAACTTATATTGTACAGAAAGATACTTCTAGTTAAAACTGTATTTAACTGTGTCCATGGGCGTGTTAGTCATTATAGCAATGGTCTGTGATTGTGGTTGCTCTAAAATGTCTTGACGTTAGTGACATTTTTACTTTTCTAGTCAAATCTTACACTCATTCATTTAACAAATACTATTATCTTGAGACATGGATATTCCTCCTCATTGATTAGGGTTCGGTGAGTAGACTGACTTTTTTCCAGGTCTAGAGTTAAGCTGAACTTGGATTTGTTTGTTGCTGTAGTTACCCTGGTAGCATGGATTTCTGAATTCCTTTATAATTTCCCTACGTTAGGATGCAGATTAGGCACTGGGGAATTTTTCCCATTCTACTCTTATCATTAAGTTTTATGAGTGCCTTCCCAGAGAGTCCTCTCCACACACCTGTCCCTGTTGCAGCTGGAGATTGGTGTTAACTTGAGAGTCATTGCTTACAGCCCAGCTGGACAGATATTTAGAATGTTTCTCTAGCTTATCCTTAGAAAGGTCTAGTGCCTGGGTCTTAATTCTTCACTAGTTTTGTTTGCTGTTTTAGGTTTTTACTCTGTTTGATATCTAAACTAATAGAGAACATTGTAAATAAGATTTTAAGTATGTATATATTATATATATATAAACATGTTTTCTTTACTTTGAGCAGAGGTGACCTTGCCTATTTTGATGGACTCAGTGAAACAATTCTTGCTGTGGGACTTGTGAAACCAAAAGCTGGTAAGAAATAAAACTATCAGGATGAGATTATGACTATACACATGGTCTCCAAATGTTTTAAGAGTTAATCAAATATTTCTATTCCTCTAACACCTGGCAGCCACCACTCTACTTTTTTCTATATGAGCGACTTCTTACCTGTAGCATCTGTTGTTCTGTGTCCAGCTTGCTTCACTTAGTTTTTGTCGTCACAGATCATGCATGTTGGATATCTGAATTTCCCCCCTTTTCAGCCAGGTGTGGTGGCACATGCTTCTGATCCCGGCACTGGGGAGGCGGAGGGAGGAGGGTTAGGGTTCAAAGTCATCTTCAGCTAAATCACAGGATTGAGGCCAACTTGGGCTGCCTCAAATGCTGTCCCCAAAATGTTTTCCTTTTGTGTGGCTGAATAATGTTTGTACTGCATGTGTGTGCTACACTTTTTTATTTTAATTGATTTGTTTTGCCTGTTTGTATGTCTGTGTGAGGGTGGTGGATCCTGTAGTTACATACGGTTATGAGCTACCATGTGGGTGATGCGAATTGAACCCTGTCCCCTGGAAGAGTAGTCAGTGCTCTTAACCACTGAGCCAACTCTCCAGCCCCCAAGTGTGCGACACTTTTTAAATGACATTGCTGAGTCAATTATTTCCTATTCTTTTCTACTGTTTATGTACTTTAATGCTTTAACATAGTAATATTTAAACACAATTTGTTGACCCAGATTTAGACTTTTGCTGTCTAATTAGGAGCTCACTTTAATGGTGTTACCATATTTTATTCATGCCTATATTCTGTGCATTTTTCAGAAGATAATTTACCTTTGTCTGTTTTGCTGTAGGCATCTTTCAACCTCATGTACGACACCTGTTGGTTTTGGCAACCCCTGTGGATATAGTAATTCTTGGACTCAGCTATGCTAATGTACAAACAGGTATGGTAACTCACTCATATGCTAGGTTTTTAGAAGTAATAGTGTGTTGAAAATTAGCATTATAATGGTTTTTAGTACTAAATCCTCACATGAGTTTTGGTTTGTTCTTGATATTTTGCTGTATAACAAATATGTGTACTGTAGGTGCAGTTTAAATTATCTTTAGTGAAGCTTTGTGTGTGTGCATGCATGTTCTAGGAATTTAGTTCAGGGCCTTACATATTACAAGTACTTTACTACTACACCACACCCACCACCACAGTGGCCACCGGGTTAAACTTTTTTGGTTTTTTGGTTTTTTTTTAATTTATTTATTGCTTTTATGAGACAAAGTTTCACTGTGTAGTAGTCCTGGCTGTACTGGAACTCAATCTTTAGACCAGGCTAGCCTGGAACTCACAGAGATCCACCTGCCTCTGCCTCTCAAGTACTGGGATTCAAGGCATGCGCCACCACAGCCAGACAAGGTTTATTTTTATTTTATGTGTATAACTGTTTTACCTGAATGTATATATGTGATTTTGTGTGTGTGTGTGTGTGTGTGTGTGTGTAAGCCAGAATATGATGTTAGATCCCCTAGAACTTAAGTTATAGACAGGTGTGTGTGATTGGTCATGTGGGTACTGAGAACTGAACCCTGGTCCTCTGCAAGAACAACCCCTGAGTCTGAGCCATCTCTTCAACCCTTCAAGCTTTTATGCTAACTTTATAAAATATGTTGTAGGCATTCGGGATATTTTAGTAGGAATTCAATAAAGTTACCAGTTCTCTTTTTCAGCTCACAGAGATCCGCCTGCCTCTGCCTCCCGAGTGCTAAGTTACCAGTTCTCAAAATAATGTGAGGATCATTTTAGCTTTCAGAAAACTAAGAAACTGTTCTCTGGTTTTTCTTGTTGCACACCTACAGGTTCTGGTATTCTTAATGACAGTATGTGTGGCGGAATGCAGCTGCTTCCAGATCCTTTGTATTCTCTTCCGACTGATAACACTTACCTCTTAACAATCACTTCCACTGATAATGGCAGAATTTTTTTGGCTGGAAAGGACGGCTGTTTGTATGAAGTAGCATACCAAGTAAGCGTTAACATTTACAAATTTGGTTTTTGTTATCCTTTTGAAAAGGAAAAGAAAAGCTTTTTTAACTTTCTAATTTTATTCTCTATATATCATTAAGGAAAATATTCAAGCATAAACCAAACTACTCTATACCCGTAAGACCTACTCCTCCTCCTAGGTAAAACCCTTCTGTCTTGGGGCAAATATTGGTATTCTGGAACTTGAGCTCAGAGCTTTATTAGTGTTAGACAGACACCAGTGTCTTGTGGTAATCTGTTTGGTAATGTGCCTTTAAAGCAGTGATTCTCAACCTGTGGGTCATGACCCCCTTGGGGGGAGTTGCATATCAGATATTTTTAGTACAATTCTTAACAGTAGCAAAATTGCAGTTATGAAGTAGCAACAAAAATAATTTTATAATTGGGAGTTACCACAACTATATTAAAGGGTCACAGCATTGGGAAAGTTGAGAGACACTGTTTTAAAGCATGATATTTAAATTGGTATATGTGTATTTATACACACAAATAAATACCTGTTTACGTGTGTCTGTGTGTACACTTTTGTAAATGTATGTCCTCACTTGGGTTACTATTAGTTATGTTCAATATTGACTTTTCATTGAATAATATGTCTTCAAAGTTATTTGTTGTATGTAGTGGATATTTTTAATTATAGAATAAACGGTAGTTAATTTTGAAAAGTGTGTTTCACTGTACTTAGAGTCACTGGTGGTTCATGGAGACTTAGAGGTTTTACTGAGCATGGGTACAGTTGTCATTATATGGCATTGCACACCTTGTTTTTCTCCAAGGCAGAAGCAGGCTGGTTCAGTCAGAGATGTAGGAAGATAAACCACTCAAAGAGCTCTCTTTCCTTCCTCGTTCCTTCTTTGCTCCAGTTTACATTCTCAGAAGATGGTAAGTAGGAAACAAATTTGGCAAATAAAGCAAAATTTTTGGTAGTTTGAACTTAACATTTTCTTCAGAAATTTGCTTTCTTAGTTGTCATACTTGTCATATGAAAATGTATTTGCTATATGTCTGTGAGGTGTCTCACGGAGCAGCGCTGTCATAAAACAGAAAACCATAGATTTTAATCTCCACTTAGCTATTTTCTACAAATTTTTGGTCATTCCTGCATCATGTGTCCAAAACACCTTTCCTTCTTAAACAAAAAGGTGTGTGTGGTCTGTCTGTCCCCACATACAGCATACATGCACAAGTAAGAGACAGGTTTACATATGCAGTAAATGGTCTAGAACAAACCCCCAGTTCAAATTTATATCTCTGGGTTTTTTTCTGTGGGTTTTTGTTGTTTTGTTTTGTTGTTTTGTTTTTTCAAGACAGGGTTTCTCTGGGTAACCCCAGCTGTCCTAGAACTCACCTTGTAGACCACATTGGCCTAGAACTCAGAGACTGCCTGCCCTAGCCTCCCTAGTGCTGGATTAAAGACGTGTGCCACCACCGCCCGACCTATATCCCTGAATTTTAACAAACTTAGAAACAAGCAAGTGTAATAATTTTAAGATGCTTTAAAGTAAAGTAATATAATGAAACTTAAAAAAGGAAATTAAATGATGGAATTTTTTGTCATGAGCCACTTCTCTGTGGTTCTGTTAGATTTTTGTCACTATGCTAACAGAGTAGGTTTATTTACAGAGTACTGTGGCGGCCACACTGTGAAGTGGTATGATCTTATGGAAACATGCTGTGTATTTTTAGAAGTCAGTATGTATGTGGTGCTTTCTTTTTCCTTTGAATTTAAATTTAAATTTCTTTATGAGTTGTATCAGTGTGAATTTGTGGGCATATATGTGTATTTGGCGTCTGTGGAGACGAGAGGGCATTGACTCCCTTGGAGCTGGCATTGCAGGCAGTGTTAAGTGCTAGGAATCAAACTCAGACCTCTGCCAGAGGTAGTGTGTGCCCTTAACTACTCAGTTGTCCCTCCATCCCTTCTGTGGCGTTTTCCTACCTAGATGTCATCCTTTGTTTTCATTCTTGAAAAATTAGTCTTTGTTTTTCTAGCATATAGTAAATAGTTTGTTAAGTATTACTGGATGAAGGAGTAATCTAAACTGGGCATGGTGATACATACCTCTAACCCCAGTACAGAGACAGGTTCTCTTTTTTTTTTTAAGATTTATTTATTTATTATACATACAACATTCCTTCCATG
>LOJH01013669.1:14470-24668 GCA_001685095.1 Ellobius talpinus
CCTCTGGAAGAGCAGCCAGTGCTCTTAACCGCTGAGCCATCTCTCCAGCCCTCATTTTTGTACATTCAAAGCCAGCATGGGCTGCATAGCAAGTTTGAGGCCAGACAGAATTGCATAGTGAGACCCTGTCTGAAAACAAAATTTAAAAAATCATTTAGAAGACAGAATCAGTTGTTTTTGTTTTAAGACAAGAGTTTTGCTATACAGCACAACCTAACTTGTAACTCTTAATTTATTCTCTCTCTTTTTAATTTTTTAATGTTTATTTATTATGTATACAGTGATCTCTCTACATGTATTTCTGCAGGATAGAAGAGGGCAGATGGCTGTGAGTCACCGTGTGGTTGCTGGGGATTGAACTCAGGAACTCTGGAAGAACAGCCAGTGTGCTCTTAACCGCTGAGCCATCTCTCCAGCCCCTCTTTTTTTAATTTTTCAAGACAGTTTTTCTTTGGTAGTCTTGGCTGTCTTGGATCTAACTCTGTAGACCAGTCTGGCCTCGAACTCAACAGAGATCGGTCTGGTTCTGCCTCCCGAGTGCTGAGATTAAAGGTGTGCGCCACCACCACTCGTCTTTAATATATTTCTTAATCTCTAAACACTTCTTGTGCCATAGTCTCCTACAAACTAGGATTACTGGAGAGCAGTGTCCAGTACCTTGCCTGAAGGTGTAAGTTATTTGTGCTACTCATGACCATGTCAGTATTTGACATCTTTGTCTCATCTAATGTTTCATCGCTTGGTCCTTACATAGATATTGTGGACTTTAACAACCAGGCAAGAGAGTACAAAGCCCCTAGATACAAATCCTAATGCATCACTTTTAATTTGTTGTGAATACGTTCTGTGTTCAATTGATAATCCTTGGGGTTTGGTTTTCTTTTTTACTTTTAGATCCTATTGTTCAAATTGAAATTGATAATTCCAGAAATATTCTGTATACACGGTCAGAGAAAGGAGTAATACAGGTATGTATGCATATTTGCTACCATTTAAAAGTAGAAAAGCATTCCTTTTTTTTAATTTTTTTTAAATATTACTTTTTTTGTTTGTTTTTGTTTTTTGAGACAGGATTTCTCTGTAGCTTTGAAGCCTGTTCTGGAACTCATTTGGTAGACCAGGCTGGCCTTGAATTCATGGAGATCCGCTTGTCTTTGCTTCCCGAGTTCTGGGATTAAAGGTGTGCGCCACCATTGCCTGGCAAAATCAATTTGTGTGTGTGTATACACATGTGCATATGCACACCCATGTGGCACGCTCTCATGTGGAGGTGGAGGATAACTTTAGGAGTCAGTTCTCTTTTTCTCATGGTACAGAGATGGAATTCAAATTGTCAGGCTGGTAGTTGCCCATACCTTTAGCCAGTGAAGTATCTTACCTACTTACATCCCTCTTTTGTTTTGTCTTGTGTTTTGTTTTTCAAGATAAAGTTTCTCTGGGTAGGCCTGAATGTACTGGAACTCACTCTGTTGAGCAGGCTGGCCTCTGCCTCCCAAGAGCTGGGATTAAAGGCATGCACCATCACACCCGGCACATCCTTGTTTTATGAAGATGATTTAGTCATTCAAACTTCCCATGTACTGTGACTTTTCTTTGAAGCAGATTCTCATGTAGTTTATACTGGCCTTAAGCTTGCTTTGTGGCTAAGCATGACCTTGCAGTCTTCAGGCTCTTCCTCCATGCCTGCTTCAATTGTGTGCTTTTTCCAATAAACACCTCAAACAGTTTCTTAGGCCATATTTTGTTTGTTTGATTTGGTGAGATTTCAAACAATCTAATATTTCCTTCTCTGTTAAGCATCAAATTATACTTTAAAAGAACAAGTCACCTTTAATGTAATGTATACGCTGTATAATTGTGTCTGAAGGAGCACTGTTTCATTCACAGGTTTATGATTTGGGCCATGATGGACAGGGGATGAGCAGAGTTGCCTCAGTTTCCCAAAATGCCATTGTCTCTGCTGCTGGAAACATTGCTAGGTAATATGTACTTTATTGTCAGCATTTCATTTGCAGACATGATTATGCTATTTATATGTAGCACATATGTTATATACTATACTAAGATTAAATTAAGTCTCCAAACGTCTCTAAAAGATGATTGGTCACCGTAAGTTGTGTTTGAAACTTTGTTGCTATTGACTGTCTCATGCTGTTTCAAAACAAGGTGGTATGTCTTACTGAGTAAAGTATAGCTTGTTGTGTTTTTCCCTCTTGGACTTTTTTTTTTAAAGATTCATTTATTTATTATGTATACAGTTTTCTCAGGATTCTGTCTGCATGTATGCCTGCAGGCCAGAAGAGGGCACCAGACCTCATTACANTTTGGAAGAGCAGGCAGTGCTCTTAACCACTGAGCCATCTCTCCAGCCCCTTTGGACTTTGTTTTCAAAGGTGCTGAGAATCAAGCCCAAGGTCTCCCACAGACTAGGCAAGCATTCAACCATTTAGCTGGGCCTCCAACCCTTTTCCCTGGAACTTTAAGCTCAAGTTGTTTGTTGCAAATGTTATAGTTGTTATAACAAAGATAACATAGATCAGCTACTCTTACTCTCTCCTTGCAGCCAGCCTACATGGTAGAAGGTAGAATTTAATAACTGTAATATCCTCATTTAATTCATGATTAAAAAAAAAACTAAGTGAATTTGTCATGTCGTGCCGACCCCCCCCAAGACAGCGTTTCTCATGTAACAGCCCTGGCTGTCCTGGAACTTGCTTTTTAGATCAGACTGGCCTCAAACTCACAGTGATTCACTGCCTCTGCCTCCCTAGTGCTGAGATTAAAGGCTTGCACCACCACTGCCCAGCTTTCTTTGGCTTCTTAAAGAGCTCGAACCCAACTTGGACTCTGAGAACTTTGAATTGGACTCTGAACTGGTTGTTACATGCTTCCCAAACTCTTAGTTATCTGTAGACAATCTCCTTCCTTTATAATAGATGTCTTAACTTTTCAGTTTAGATTGTCTATAAACTTGGGTAATTGCAAATGATTTGATATTGTAATGAAAATCTTCAGCTTTCTTTTCCTGCTTATTAGTTATAGAGATGTATATTCTGAGTACAAACAATTATACAGGATTTCCTTTTTTGTAATCTTCTGGAAAACTTGCCGAAACTATAAGAAAATGAACAGCATTTTAAAAAGTCATGTACTAAACTCTGCATCATTGTCTATATCTAGTCCCAGACAATGGCAGCTGAGCCAGGAGGATTTTAACTTTGAGGCTGCCTGGGCTACACAGGGAAACTCTGTCTCAACACTATTAAAAGTAACAAAAAGTAAACCTTCATATACATTGCTAAAGAACCTAACTATGACACTTATCCAAACTAACCAATTATGATTTGGGGTATCTATCTAAATTCCCCAGTTGCTAATATTTGTGTCTTTTGTTTAACCTTCTCCTTACTAACCAAGCCATTTGGCAGTGAAATGCGGGTAATAAGTCTTTATACTTTCATTTTCTATTAAGTACAGTGATCACATTGCAGAATATTAGCAAGCAGGCCTGTTGGAGGTATAGGCAGGTGGACTTCAGTGAGTCATTGTCCAGCCAGGACTACATTGTAAGATCCCGTTTCAGAAAAGAAAAAAAAATGAAGCCATTTGGACTATTATACTAGATAATTACATAGTGAACATCTAATTTCCCAGTAGTCCAATAATTTTGACTTTGTTTCTTTTCATTGTTTATGACTTACATTCTGTTTTTTATAATAAAGTATGGCTTCTCTTTCTCTCTTTTAAATACAGAATACTTTATAAATTTGTATGTCATCCCTGTACAGTGGCCATGTGGTTCTCATCATTCCAATTTGAGTAAATATGCTGCTAAAGCCAGCAGAGCTCTAAAAACTCTTATAGCTTTTGTTTTGTTATTTTGTTTCCAAAGTTTGCAATTAGAATTTATGAATTGTATTGGTCATTAGTGTTTTTAATACAGAACACTCTTCATTCATTGTCTTGTTTTTCATAATGTTGTCATTTGGGAGAAAGGTACAGAAGTTATTTATAAAATATTCTAATCTCTTTAATTTGTCTTCTAATCTATTCGATTCTCAGTAATGTTTTGGTTTTTGAAACAAAAGTTTGAAATCTCCTGGCTGACCTTGAATTCTTGACCCTCCTGTCTGCCTCCTAAGCACTGGGATCAGAAGCATGTACCACCACACCCAGCTCTCTTCCTTTTCCTAAGCCAGCACACACAGGTTACTTAAACTCCATCGCTGCATCTGGAGGGGCTTAATGTCGCTTTCCCCACTGGTAGTTTATTTTCTCCTAATGACAGAGGTCTGTTTTTCCCTTTAATCAGTAGTGGTCACTGCAGTGGGAATTTGATCCCTTGAGAACACTCTAGCTCCTTCAGTTTACTTAGCCTTTTGGTTTTTCAAGACAGGGTTTCTCTGTAGCTTTGGAGCCGATCCTGGAACTAGCTCTTGTAGACCAGTCTGGCCTCAAACTCACAGAGATCTGCCTGCCTCTGCCTCCCCTGAGTACTAGGATTAAAAGTGTGCGCCACCATCACCTGGCAAGAGGGCTATTCTTAACTATGCTCGTACTGGAGTCTTCCTACTTCCTACTGTTACTTTAGGAATTAATCTTATTTATTTATTGTGACAGGACCTCTCTGTTATATCTCTGGCTGTCCTGGAACTAAGTATGTAGACCAGCCTGGCCTTAAACTTAAGGAGATCCATTTGCCTCTGTCTCCCTAGGACTGGGATTAAAGGTGTGTGCCAGCATACCTGCCTCAGATTAGACGTTATAAACTAGAAAAACACTTCAGTTTTGTTTCTTACAGGACTATTGATCGTTCCGTTTTTAAGCCAATTGTTCAGATAGCAGTGATTGAAAATTCTGAGTCACTGGACTGTCAGTTACTGGCCGTCACTCATGCAGGTACGTTTGTTTCTGTATTTGTGCCATTGCTATACACACATTTTGATAATACTTGAATTGGAAATTTATGATTAGAAATGTTTTCACTCCTTCATTAGTTATTAAGCTGTGTTGAGAATTAATATAATAAGGATTTTTTTAGTGGAAGATATTGTTTCCATCCTCGTATTGTGTTGTATAACCAGACCTGCAAAGTGAAGTGTCTTGTTTTTAGTGACAGAGCCTTAACTGAGTCGCAGGATCCCTTGGCTTGTCAGAAGCTCTTACTATAGCAATGTATTGAGGCACTGCTCAATTCAGTGACATTTCTAAAAATATCTTTAAATTGCTAATCCATAATTTCATGCCAGTGAGGAAAGTGATGTGTGCTTTTGCAGAAGTCTTTGTTTGTGTGTGAAGCTTCTTCACTACACGTGTCCTTCTGGGCCTTACTTTCTGTTGCTAATGCCTGTATTTTCCAACCCTCATCAGGTGTGAGGTTGTATTTCAGCACTTGTCCATTCAGGCAGCCATTAGCTCGGCCCAATACACTGACACTGGTTCATGTCCGATTACCTCCTGGATTCTCAGCATCTTCAACAGTTGAGAAGCCTTCAAAAGTGCACAAAGCTCTTTATAGTAAAGGTAAGTTCTGAAGTGCTGTGAGATTTAGGATTCTTTTTTTTATGTGTATGTGTGTTTTGCTTACATATATGTATGTGCACCATGAGCATGTCTGGTACCCTTGGAGGTCAGAAGAATGCATCAGACCTCTGGATGTGTAGTTTTCTCAAATGGTTTTGAGCTGTCACATGTAACCTGGGGACTGAACCAGGTTCCCTGCAAGAGCAACAGTGTTCTTCTTAACTGCAGAGCCATTTCTCTCAGCACCACTGCCACCTCCTTTTTTTTTGAGGCAGAGTCACACTGTATAACCCTGACTGACCTGCACTGGCCTTGAACTTACAGACATCTACTTGCCTCTGCTTCCCAAGTGCTAGGATTAAAGATGTGTGCTACTATGTATGTCAGGCTCTTCCACCCTGTTATTTTTCAATACCCAAACTTAATTTTCCTTTGCAAGAAGAATATCTTCAAATAATCAATACTTTCAATACCATCACAGCACTTTTTAAAATTATAACCTTATTCTTATGACTCAAATATTAAACTTTCTAAGGTGTAAAAATCAATGGGTATTAGTTTATTCAGAGTTAGTTATACAGTGATCACCACGGTCCAACCTGAAAATATCTTTCTTACCCCAGGAAAAGGCCATGTCCACTAATAATTTTTCTAGCTGTGGAAAATCCTTGATCTGCCTTTCCTAATAATTTGTCCCTTTTGCACATTTATATAAATAGAAAAATATATGATTGGCAGAGAGTTGCATTAAACATGATGCTTTAAAACCATTACCATGTACGTCAGGGTGGGGATGGCCATGTGCTCTGGTTCATTTGTGGGAATGAGAGGACAGTGAGGGAGTGGGTTCTCTAGGTCTGGAACCAGGTGGGTTCCAGAAATCAAACTCAAGTTATCAGGCTTGACAGCAGAGCACCTTTCTCTACCTACAGAGCTTTCTCACTGGCTCTTGTTCTGCTTTGAAACAGTATTTCCTTCTGTAGCTCAGGCTAGCCTGGGACTCACCCAAGTAGCGTCGATTGGCCTCAGATATGCAAGTCTTGCCTCAGCCTCCCAGGTGCAGGAATTACAGGCAGGAACCACCATACCCTGAATATTTCCTTTTTTATTATTGAATAATGTTGAATTGTAGAAATCCTATATTTCCATGCTTTCTACTTTCTATTGTGAATTACATGGTTTCTATAAATCTTTGTGTACAAGCTTTTTATTTCTTTTGGATTGAAATTGTTGGATGATGTAGTCGCTTTGCTTTACCTGTGAATAACTCTCAGACCGTCTCTCAAATTAACTAGGTTGCGTTCTTGTCTGTTGTGTGAAGGTACACTCACTTTAGCCGCATTCTTGCCAGTCCTTGTTTCTGCTTTCTTTCCATCTTTGTGGAAGTGAAGGTGCTTTTATATGATGGCTAAAGATGTTGAACAGCTTCCCAGGTGCTTCTCAGCCACTTAGCTCTCTCCTTCCCAGACAGAAAGTTCCCAGCCTTTTATTTATTTCTCTGAGTAAACTGATAGTTCATTGTATATTCTAGATACAAGCCATTTATCCAGACAGGTGATCTGCTGACATTTGTGGGTTGTCTTTTCACCTGAGTATCCTATATGTGCTCTATAGTCTTTACTTGATGCCATCTTGGCTGTTTTAGATTTTAAAGTTTATGTCACTCTTCCACCTTGTTAAAGTTGGCTTCTTTTTTAAATTCATACTATTAGTAGTCTCTTTGAAGTCATCACAAATAAAGTCAAGTTACCTCGTCTATTCCCTCCTTTTCCCCTCTTTTTAGAATTAAGTTTTAAACTCAGAAAATATATTCAGGAAAAATATTGTTGTTTTCATTGTGTATACAATGCAATAAATCCTGCATGCTCTCCTTTTTAAAGTAACTTAATTTATCATTTTATGTATATTGGCATTTTGCCTGCATGCATGTTTGTGCACCATGTGCATGTCTTTTGCCCATGGAAGTGAGGGGAGGGCACCCAGTCCTCTAGAACTAAAGTTACAGATAGTTGTAAGCTGCCGTGTGGGTGCTGGGAATGGAACCCAAGTCCTCTGAAGAACAGCCAGTGCTTTGAACCACTATGCCAATACGTATCTTCAGCCACTGAATATTGCAGGTTTTCAAAGTTCCACAAACTGGAATTTAAGAATTATCCTCTGTCACTTTAATATAAACTGTGTTTTACTACTTAAATGTGGTTCTGACCTGCAACAATAATGGCCTGAAGATTGATGTCACTATCGTTAGTCTTCGGGGTAACTTAGGTAGAGAAACTGGAATCAAGCATAGGAGAGCAAACACTGGCACCTGTTTTTCACTCATGATGTGTTTAATTTCACTGATACATAGACTCTTTCACTGACTGAGAAGACATTGATTTTAAGAAAAATTTTATATACTTAATAAGCTTTTATAAGTTACTAATGAAAATTGATAAACTTCAGCCATAAAAATGTGGAAATAAACGAAATGTTTCTCTAAAGCTATTCCCAATCAGATCACTAACACTTAATAAGTGCTTTCTAATGATCACATGTTCTCTGTGTGTGTGTGTGCACTTGTGTAGAGATCTGCAGACAGCTTCAAGTGTCATTCCTCCAGCTTAGTCCACCTTTTTCAGTTTTCTTTCCTTTTCCTTTCCTTTCTTTTCTTTTTCTTTCTTTCCTTTTCTTCCTCTTCCATTTGGAAACAAGTCTCACTGGCCTGGAAGTCACTGAGCAGGTTGAACTGGTTGGTCATTGAGCCCCAGGCTTATGCTCGTATCCATCTCCCCCAGAGTAGAGATTGTAGGGGTTGAGTCTGGATCCCTCTGCTTACAGGGCAAGCATTTACCAACTAAGCTATCTCCCCAGCCATATACATGGTTCTTTCATGGCATTTATTTTTACCTATTTTGTAACTTGTTAGAATTAGACCTCTTTCTGTTTCTTGATGTATCTACAGTGTATAGGTCTGGTATTTCTTCTTGTCCAATTTATTTGTAAACATTTTTAGTTATATAATTTTTCCAAGCACCATTTATTCAAAAACAAAATCCTGTTCTTTGCTCATTAGATTGTTTCCACCATTGTATAAATTGTGTATACTGTTGGTAATTATTAAAGTTACTGGAAATGCAGATTATTTAGCATCACATAATAATTTTGTGTGTTTAACTTTCAGGAATTCTATTGATGACAGCATCAGAAAATGAAGATAATGACATTTTATGGTGTGTCAACCATGATACATTTCCTTTCCAAAAGCCAATGATGGAAACTCAGGTCAGTAGTTCTGAGACTTGGAGTAAAATTCGTCTGTGGTGCTGCAGGTGACCCAGCACTCAGGCATTCAGATGCTTGGTCACACCTCTATTCCAGTTAGAAATGTTTTAAGTGAGAAATAATATGGTGAATAACTTTGTCTTCGGAATTATTGCTATTTTCATAATATATGATTTGGAATCTTAGTGGGGCACTGGAGAGAGGCTCAGAGGTTGGAAGCATTTACACACTTACCACAGACACAAACATGAGTGTGTGGGTACACAAAATTTTAAAGAAATTTAAATTTTTTTTTAATTTAATGTTTTTTATGTATGTTCTGTGTTTGTTATGTGCATGCTTGATACCCATTGAGGTAGATGAGTGCTGGGAATCAAAACTGGGTTCTCCATAAGATCAACAAGTCCTCTTAACACTGAGCCTTCTCAAAGAAATGTTTCATCTTAATTCATTTTGTTTGTATGTTTTTAACTCTGTCAGATTATATTCATCACACATGAATCTTTTTGGCAGTTATTATGTAGCCCTAGATGAGTAGATCAGGCTAACCCTGAACTCACAGAGACACACCTGCTTCTGCCTTCCAGGTGCTCAAATTACAGGCATGTGATGCCATACCCAGCGTTTTAAACATCTTAAAAAGAAAACACTGGGCTCAGCATAAGTCATGCACACCATTAGTTCCAGTACTCAGAAGGCAGATCTATGGGAGTTCGAGGCCAGCCTGGTAAAGATTCATATCATAATAAACATAAGAATTTTGATCTCAGAAAGATACAAATGCAGTCCTGATTGGGGACAGGGATAAAGTTCAAAATTTACCTCAACGTCGCTTTGGAGGTTTGCTTTGGCTTTTGGCACTCTCATTTTCTTAGATTTAGTATTTGCCACTGTACTTTCTCTGCGAAGATGCCATGGGATTAAATGGAATCATGTACATAAAACACCCAGATCATTGCCAGGGACAGAGAAAGGGTCTAATAAATGTTAACTTTCTGTTGTTTTACTTTTGAGACAGGCCTCACTCAAAAGCCCAGGCTAGTCTGAGACTCAGTATGTAGCCTGGCTGACCTCAGACTGTGTTCCTCCTGCTTCAGCCTCTTCAGTGCTTGGGTTACAGGCATGAGTCACCACACCCAGCTTAACAATTTTTTTAAAGTATTTTTTTAATTTGTATAATATTTGAGTTCTCAAACAGATGTGATCTTTTATTTAAAAATAAGAATATATACCACCAAATACATATAGTGCATAACACTGATAAAAATTCTAGTTTTCTAAAGGTAGGTATACAAGAGAGACTGTTGGAAATTTTGTATAGACTGGGCATTGAATTAATTAGGGAATTACATCAACATTCTTTTGGTTTTTCAAGACAGGGTTTCTCTGTAGCTTTGGAACCTGTCCTGGA